>JAUPMG010116370.1:0-11875 GCA_031762675.1 Pachysandra terminalis | reverse complement strand
ATATATATACAAATGCCATAAATATCGTAAGTACATGGATAGCGAAAGTCGATATGGATGAACACCTCCAGGCCCAGCTAATCTCCTCCACCCTATAATTACAGATTATATAAACTAGTTTTAGTTATCATGGTTATATTACAGTAAATATCAAATAAATATATATAACTAAAGACTATAGACATGTTGATATAAATTGTATTTGCTAACGAGTCAGGTCCAGTACTAAGGTCGGGCCAAGTCGAGCTTGGACTAATATAAATAATATTATAATAGAGTGTAAGCCCAACCTAAACTCGACCTGTTGCCACCCCTAGTTCGTATACACTCTAAGGGTCAGGGTCAGAACGCCACCCTTAGGTCACAGATTATACAATCTACATAATGAAAGCTTTATCCCAAGTCCCACGAACAAAATCATCTAAACTTCGTAGCTAGGCTAGCCGATTCCTTTATCATAACAAACTTCTAAATAGGATGCATATTATCAATAAAATCTAATTAGCAAATCGGCAATACTTCTCCTAAATCTAACTTTTTTTTAAGTAGAAAACTAAGAAGTCAATAAAAGATTTATCAAGTATAATAACCTATGCACGTATTTATTACAATTTTTCCATATAAGTTAAACATATTGATTCTGCCAAATGTGATTTTACAGGTAATCCAATGTAGATTTGATTTTGCAAATCTGGTCCCATCTATCATATCTAAGTACCATATGTCCTATTTACTTATATCTAATCTGAGTAACTTCTGACAATTGGACATTTGCAAATTCAAAGCACCAAAACTTTTCTGTTTCGTGTAAAAGAAGAAAAAAACAAATATGCTTAATATATTTATCTAACATAATCTTTCAGTCAATGAGGGAAAATTTGGTTAATAGCAGAGAAAAGGGGTGTAACTTCCATAACTTAGGGCTATCATACATGCTGCACACAGACATTTGACATAGCACTACATTCTATACCAGTCTTATAAGCTACAAATTCACATTAATGTTTGCTTTTGTCCATTTCTATTTGGTTACACAGAATGCAAACTGAAACAGAAAGGTCTGATACATCTCCAAAGCAAAAAGAAGTCACATGCTGAAAAGATTATTGGCTTCCAGGTAATTCATCTCCTAGCCCATTACTTTCATCCATCTCTATCTGAACACTAGTGAATTTTTCAGCGAAAAATTCTTCTTTTTTCTTTTCAAAATGGCCACTGATTGATTTGCTATATTTGAACCTGACATGCAAGCACACTAATTTGTTGTTGAACAGTTTGCTCCAGGGAATCCATCTGAGGTGCTGATTACTTCTGCTAATTCAAGAATCCGGATTTTTGATGGTTCTGAAGTCATCCACAAGTTCAAAGGTATAATTATATAGTGAGATCTAAGGCACTTGTTGGTATACATGCATACCAATGAAATATTGATTCAGATGTCACACAAGCAATGAAATATGACAAGACTCTTCCATAGGTTTCACCTATGATATTTCCAACTAAAACTGAACCTAGGTGGAACGCCATTGCAATTTACTTCAAAGTCCCTCATGATTAGCCATAATTTTTTTTTTTATTTTATAAATTATATTACAAGACTATAGTTGCCACTTTTACACTTTATTAATGCAATCTCCTTAAATTAGTTGTTATCCAAAATCCTACTAATTACACAATCCTCAGACAAGATAAAACAAAGATGAATCACATAATAATCAAACATTATATTACACATTCTCCTTAAATTAGTTGTTATCCAAAACAATAGAAATAAAGAATGCATATTAGTATCCTGAAAACATAAACCGCACAAGAGGAAGACAAAAAATAAATTGCAATTCAAACAATCTCAGACAAGATAAAACAAAGATGAATCACATAATAATCAAACATTTTATTTCAGTGAATCAGGTGCTTAAACAAAAGAGCCCTAAAAAAAATAATGGAGAATGTGAAGATGAAGAACAAAAATCACTAACCTGCCATGAGAGCGTTCTCGAAAATGTAGGTGTTCTTCTCTAGAACAGGTAGCAGTAAAAGAGCTAGAACACCTGCAATACAACACACCATGCTGGAGATTAAGAATGCATATTAGTATCTTTGCCATTAAAAACCAATTTGATTTGAACAACTCATTGCAAAAGAAAAAAAAAAATCAATGAACAACTAACTGAAAATTTGGGCAGGGCGAGTAAGGGACGACGAGCAACAGACGGTGAGAAATGTACGGCGAGCAACGGTGACCGAGAGGGAGGGGGAAATCGGTAAGCTACGGCGATAGAGAGGGAAGAGGGAAACAAGAGAGAAGAGAGGCGTAGCGTAGGAAGAGAAAAGAGATTTCACCGGAAAATGACTGTCGTGAAATAGCGCTGCTAAATCTTCCTTGTTTTGTAGTCGTGAGATTTGACATATGTGCAGATTAGATCATAATCTCTTCAAAATCTCATGTAAATCTTTTTTATCTTAATAAAGAAGCTTCATAGAATACTCCACTACAGATAACTACATCTAACCATCGATTAGCAACAATATTAAGAGGAAATTCTTGTGTAGTTGATCTCTTGCTTAAACCAGAATATTTCCTTCATCACACTAATTGTTCAGATTTGTGAGATCTTCTGAGATTAGAAGCTATCTCTCCAGAGACCAGTTATACCATCTTGCATATCTCACACAATCTCTTTACGCAATCTGCATGCTCCTTATTTTAGTCTCTAGAATATTTACATACCAGTTGTAAATATTCTTTAGAGAATCTTGCCTAAAAAATTACAACAAATTAGAGAGAGATCTGAGCATATTCACATGTTTTTAGCAAGCCTAATCAAATCTAACAAAATTTAGAAGTATCAACTCTAATTGGAAGTTTCAACTTTTGATTAAAAGTCTCTACTAAACTAGAAAATCTCTCAATTTGACCAGCTGTGAGATGACGCCAGATCTTCTAGAATAAACAAGGATTCTGAGTTTGCATTACACGTGATGTTGTATTCTGTTTTTCAAAAATAGAATCTTCATCTGCTTAAGAAACTCCTCAAGCTTTTTGAAGAAACTTCCATATCTATTTGAAGACGATTCCGTATCTTCAAACAAAGTGAATTCTTCAACCCAAAACCGGCAACTATACTATCAATTCAGATTTCCATGTTTGAAAAATTCAAAACCATCTAATTATGTTGGGAAACAGAGTACCTTAATTAGAATGTAATTAATCTTTAATTTGAACACGTGGCCAGTTGTAGAAACATATCAGAAAAATCCAGATTTTTCTCCAAACAGAATTATATACGAAATCTTTGAATTAGAAATCCCTTTATTGAGAAACCTCTTGAATTAGAAACTGCTTGAATCTTGGTTTACTTTGATCTCGATTAATATTTCCATGAATGCCAAAATAACTAACAGTAAAGATACCGCAAACGCCGACTCTGTAAAGGGAAAAACATCAAGAAGAATCAGTACTTTTTCTTCCAGGAGGCTGGTTGCTCAAGTTCCAAATATTAGCGGTAAACATCAGGTCTAAAGAAAAAGAATATAGGTAATACTATCAAGACAACGACAATATCATATGTGCAGAGCTCTTTCAGGATGATATATAATTCAACCTACCTTTGTCCTAATCAATGCTCTTTTGATCACATAATTCCAGAACTGATCCCGGACAACTTGCCCCAGCTGATCGCTAGCTCGAAACCACATAAGATATTCTTGCATAAGATTGCCCAGAATTTATGCATTTCTCTACAACATGGCTATCACCTTTCTGCATCGAGAGCTGAATGTAATGTCCTCGAAGCCGAAAACATATATCTTCTGTTAATATTGGGTCTTCGAGCTCGATGACTTTTTGAATAACATAGTTCAAAGGGAAAGACCATGGATTAGATAACTAAACATCATCCTACAAGAAAAGTTGAGCTTTCTTTTGATGAAAAATATAAGATATGGAAAGAAACTAATACCCAAAAAGGATGTTGCGCGAGGTACACGGAGTTGTGCGAAATCGAATCTAGGAGCATGCTTCTGTGTAGATCTGTTATGGAATTGATGCAACTTTGTAGGGAATAACATCCCTGTTGATGTATGGCTAATGTAAGGAGACAATTTTTCGCAGCCTCATATAGGGGCTAAAATCAAATGAAAAGAGTTATATGGCTACAAAGAGTGATGCAAACTGTTCAAAGATGAGTAGCTTCACATGCAAAATAGGAATGATGAGTAAAGAAAAAATTTGTTACTGAAATGGAACATCTGATCAAGGTAAAAACTAATTGTTTTAGGTTCCTGTGACACGCGGATTTAGTATATAGGAGCAAATATATATAGATAATAAAAACTAACCTGATTTGTCATACTATCAAGGTGAGTTAAACAATGATCCATCACATGTCTCCTTGTTGGATGGATCATCAATTTATAGAATCTATATGAGTATGCCAATGAGAATATTAAGGTAGGTAAATCCAACACAACTGTAAAAATCTTTTGTAGTAGCATATTAAAACGATTGAAAAATGACACTAAGAAAAATCTCTTCCAAAAGAAAAGGGTCCATTTAAGATCAAACAAAATAAATACCAAACCAATGTTCAAATATTCTTAACGAAGAACAAAATCATCAAAGTTATTAGAAGAACATAAAATTCGTAAAGAAAAGAAATAAATATTCCCCAATAATGCAAAGTGCAAAAAATTACAGATCAAACAAAGTGGAAATTAGAACTCATTTGTGGCAGTTCAAAAGAGATAACAACAAAATGATAATTAAATAAAATACCAGTAAAAAGTCCTGGGTATTCGCTCATAAAAGACATCTCTATAGTGGGAGGCATATTCATCCCTTTTTAATGGTTCTTCTTCTCCTCTGTTCAGCTGAGAAGCCTTGTTAGAGGCCCAGGCTGGCAAGATTTCTTGAAGCTATGGACGATAGCCATCGTATGGTAGTCAAAATAGTTTTTGCATTCAACAATCTACATAGAACAAATTGTTGATTCTCCATGAGCCTGCTGAGTCTATATAACACATGATATCAGGCTTTAGGAAAAGGAATTACTTTCCTTAGATCATTGGAGTATTAGCATACCAATTTTCCTTCTTTGAAATGAAAATAAAAATAACATAATAAAATAAAAAAATAATAATAAAAATAAAAATGAGTGTTACAAAGAGAGTGAGATAGAGAGCGAGATGTTCAATTTCTTACAAATATGTGCAATGTTTTGGACAGTATTAAACTTCAAAAATCATGTAAAGTAAGTAGATGTGCAATGTGATTCAAAGAAAAACTCAATATCTAATAGCAAAACTTAAGCATGGGCCTACAAATATTTTCTTCTGAAGACAAATATCAAAGACACAACAAACTTAGAGAACACAGAATATTAGGAATGTGAATTTTTGACTCATCAACAGGGCCTGCAAATAAGAAGTTAAATTAGATGCTTATTTTAAGGGATATGGTTAATGCAAATGGTTCTCACACCATTTAACAAGAACAAGTGGTGAGTTGAACATCCGTCATTGATCCATCTCTACACCAAGTACACCCAAACCCTTGTGTGTGTGTGTGTGGGGAGAGAGTGGCATTTACCTCTGTTGTGTCCTACCCCTTTTGTATGGTTAGCAAGATTGTGTTCAAATCGAGACCAATGAACTTAATCTCTATTGATCCAGTTCTAAGAATCGTCGTCCATTTCATAGCAATTTGTAAGAACCTGAAACACTAGAACTAGAAAATAATTTTAAATAGAAGGGTAAAATAGTAATTTAGTAAATTCATAAGTAAAACTAACCTAAAGTTAGTAATTAACATAATTATAAATTGATATGTAACCTAAAATAAATAAGTTAAGAAATTATAATAACAATTAGGACTAACTTAGATTATTTGGGTCTAGAATAAGAAAACTGGACTTATTTACTTAAGTTAGGCTTCACTAGACTAGGCATGGGCATAGTAACTAATCTAATGGGATTAAGTAGTTTCTTAAGGCCCAAGGTAATTAATTATCTAATTATTTAAACATCCAATTTCGTGGCTAATCAATATGTAATTAATAAACACAGGTTATAATTAAGCTAGGAGTCTACATAACTTCCAAACACTAGTTAACAGTCCTAATATAACTAGAACTCTTAAATCATTATAAAGATTAGTGAAATAAGTAAAATTAAGGATTAGAAACAAAGAAAATTTGTGGGAAACCCTAGGAAGGAGTAAAAGAAGACCAACAAACCCAGAAAGTTGAAAACACACATTAAAGAAAGAATCGATCTACATCAACACGGTGAGTTTTCCTTCATTATCTTGTGTATTTACTTTTAACCTAATGTTGTAACATGAAGGAATTCATGTGATTGATTTCTAAACCTTTCTCGTGTTCTTATAAGTCAAACCCAGAAATAAAGACCCAACAAATATAGAGTAATCATCACCATCTGTTAAGAAACTAAAAAGAAGAACTGAAACTAGAAAATTACAAAGATTAGAAAGTATCAATTAAATAACCCTATGTAAATATTTTATATAATTTATTTTATATTTTTATAAGATTCTCGTTTTCGTTAGGAACCCAACAAAATAGATTTGAGGTGATTCCGATAAGTATATAGAAAGTTATGACCAGAATACTAAACCTATGTCAAAACTAAATACCCATCCAAAATCCCCTTAAACTTGACCTGCTCACTGGCCAAGCAGCCGACCACCATAGGCCGACCGAAAATCACCTATGCATATTTGTATGGATTTGGCCTAATCAGACCTTCCCTAGACCCCTGTAAAAATATTTTAGACTTTGGACACACTTTAACAATTTCGGCTAGCCAACACCTAGCCTACGACCAACTGAAATTCCATTTGTTGCCCAGATTGAAATCCGAGACCTTGAGCACTTGTATAAGGTTAATTATAGATGATCTATCATGTTTCCAGGTACTAGGAATGCCTATATCAAAATTTGACCTCCTATACCAAAGATTTGACCCATTAAAAATTCTCATAACAGTATGAGAATTTAAGATACATAAGGAAATAATCCCACAGCACTTGTACTAGTTTTATTTGCATATTATACGCATGCTATGTTTTGTTTGATGTATAAGCTTGTTAATATCATGTTGTGAACATATATGTGTTTTTGACAATAATAAGGGATTAATTTGCATAAAAAACCGTTAACTGTGTAAATACCCCATTTTTTATTCGAATACGACTTAGTAAACTTAATTATAGTATTTATGACACTCTCATCATGCCTACATGTATATTGAACTATATATATATATATTAAACTATGTGCATTATATTATTTAGAATCATGAGAATGTGCTCATGTCTATGCTGTTTTGAATATATAACTGTGAAATTATTGTGTGTGCATAACATTAATAAATGATCTAAAATTATGAGTTGCATATTGACTACCTAGCTGAGATAGCTTCCTTATTATCCTATTGTTTGGAGAACATTGTGTTTGGCTAACAAAGGATACTATCATGACTAATGATATAGCTATGGCCAATGTTTGTCCTTTGAGATTAAGCTACCCAAGGTGAGGGAGGTAATCCCAAGAGACTTGTGGTAAGATGATAGGTGAGGAGTTGTATTCCCAATATTCCGAATCATAAAAGTCACTTCTGTTAGTAGATCGAATAATGTATGGCTCACTGAGGATAGTTCAAGTTTGTGAAACCTTGGATATGTTCCTGTGATAAAAAATAAGGTGAGAGGATTATGCCCTATAGGTCAAATTCCCTTAGAACTATGATGCGCACACAGAATATCTTATCTTTATCAATGGCCCTGTATGGGGGGATGGCTCGAGAAGACATTTTGGTCAAAGTAAGATCGATCTAGTGTGGGACATACACTATTAAAATACCAAACAGTATGCATTGTATTACATGTGATTGTTGATATTATTATGGATGTCTTGTTTATGATGCACTTAATATCATAATCATCATATAGATTTAGGCATTGTAGACATTAAAATATGGCCATGGATATCCTTACGATACAAACCAATGTGAGATTTGGTGAGAGAAGAACCATTGATTGTAGTTGTCCAGATTTATCATCATCATAATATATTTTCCAGATTTATCATCATTATCATATATTTTCTAGATTTAGCATTATTACCATACTTATTATATGTTTTATCATAGCATTGAGATATGAGTAAACACCTTGTATTGAAGGTCTACTCATCTGAGCTTTCAACTTATGTGTGTTTTATGACATATTTTTCAGGACTAAAGGATGATTGCTATCAGAGGGAGAGCTATGGAAATAAATGAGACATAAAGATAGAAGTTAGATAATAGGGATTATGTATTTAGATTGTAGTTTATTTCAGTTTATTAAATCATAACAGATTGTAGCTTTATTTAAATATTTATTAGAATTGTTTTATTATCACTTCCGCTTATGTTTTTATATTGCGTATCTACTTCCATTGTGTTGAGGTGAGAGTTACATTCTTTGGGTATCTAGAGGATCTCTTCATGTTTGGGATGTAACATAATCTCAGCAACCATATCCTGAAAAACAAAGTCATAACAATCTCAATGAGATTGGAAATGGAAACCCAGAAATATCAAAGAGAAATTCGAGATCCCAGTCTAGATTTTAGTTACAATCAAAGAGTCATAAAGAGGGAGGGAGTGATTGGGTACCGGAGAACGATCCCAGAGAACGACAAATGCCTAATCGAAGTTTGACGAAATTGAATCTGGGACTGCACCATCCCAGAAAAATCCGTGGGTGGGGGATCAAATACTATGGATGGGGTTGATCTTTTGCTCCATTCCTTTCAAGCCTCGTCCTCTTCATCATCGATCACGTCGTCGAGCTCGTCTGGAGTGTGAACCCTTCTCTGCCCTCCCTCTACAACTCCAATTATTCCACCATTTTTGAAGAGAATCAAGTTGAGAGTAAAGAGGAAACAAACCAAGGAGGCGGAGAAGCAGAGAAGTTGGAGTGGTTTTTGAGATAATTAAATTGTAGAAATTGTAAGGGTTGTAGTTATAAGGCGTTATGTGAAGCATTTAACTCGATAAGAAGTAGGTGCCACATCAGCAGATGACATGGATTACTTAGAAATCAAGAGAATTCTGGGAACTCTCCTTAAAGTTTATCCTCAAGGGACCTATTGCTATATATATATAGTATATAATAGATGTGTAGACTAATTAACCATGCACATTTCTTCTATTATTCTTATTTGTTTCTTTCGTGAGATTTACTTAAGGCTTTATCTGTCTAGCCAATATCTTTGAGATTGATATGACTTGTATACAAAAATCATCCTCTTTGATCTTGTGTTATAACAGAAATAAAATGGATCAATTGGCACTATCTCCTTACGGATACGTTTCTCTAGTTGTTAGGACCTAAAATAAATGCGATGCCCATTTATGGGATAGAATTTAGTCCCACCTGTCCACTGCAACCTTCAGCCAACACTTCAATATAAGTAGCTTGAGGGTTGCAGGATAAACTACTTATTTTATTAATAAAAATATTAAATTAAATAACTTTGAAAAAACTAACTTATTATCTATTATTTTTAGTATGCTCGTGGTTAATTGAGTTTAAATCAATTTGGTTTGGTTCGATTCAGTTTAAAATTATATACACTAGAATTCAGGTTTCAGTTTGATTTTGAATTAATTGAGGCTTCAACTCAAAATCAAACCGATCTATTTTGATTTTGTAATTTCGAAACCAAAACCAAACCAAACATTTAGAAAACCAACACAATTAACCAAACTAAAGTCGATTTGAGTCGGTAAATTATATACACTAGAATTCAAGTTTAGTTTGGTTTCGGTTGAATCTAGGCTTCAACTCAAAATCAAACCGACCTAATTCGATTTTGTAATTTCAAAACCAAAACCGAATCAAACTTTTAGAAAACCAACACAAGCCGAACTAAAGTCGATTTGAGTCGGTCTGGTTTTGTGTTGAACTGACCCAAGTTTTACACCTGCTAAAGAGATCAAATACATCAAGTAAGATATTGATCAAGTGATTTTGGCCTTTCATTATGCTCCTTTGTATCCAGGGTCTACTGGGGTTGTAAGTTTTACCAAGCCTGTCCTAATACTACCTGACCCAACCCGAATAAAAGCCCGAACTCATGAGTTAGCTTGGGTTTGGGTGTGAGTTTGGCTGAGCTCAGTTTTGAGCTCGTGCCATTAGGACTAAAAATGGAGGTCTCTACATTCTGTGCAACTACAAAAGGTTATTCTTCTTCGGCAGGTCTCTCTCTCTCTCTCTCTCTCTCTCTCTCTCTCACACACACACACACATACACACACATGCAATGGTTAGCGTTCTGATTTCCTGATCGGTGGTTACAGAGATAGAGTTTTCTCGGGGTGTAGGTGTATTTGGTCAAAATTTAAATTCTCCAACAATTCGAAACCAAAATAATTATTTTTAGCTAATTTGATTACAATTTTTTTTTTTTTTTTGAGTTAAATGGCGATTCTGATACATCTTTCATATTGAAACTCTGTTGATTCTCACTCTATATTTGTAAATTCGATTAGAACATGAATTCCAGCAGTTTAAAATTATACTGACTTGTTTTGCTTAATTTTGTATTGTTCTTTTTGTGAGTAAATGTGGATCTTGATTCATAATTTATATGAGCATATTTGATGAGAACTTGAATTGCATCAGTTCAAAATGATACTAATTTGTATTGCGTAATATGATTTTTTTTTCCTCTTTTTTGTTCACTAAATGGTGTTAAGATGAGTTGGGCATGTCAAGAAAAATAGATAAAGATGGTTTTGGCATATAAAAGAAAGACCTAGGGAGGTTCCTATTTGAAGGTGCAAGAGGATGCATACTTAAGGCTCTACAAGGACTAGAGGAAGACCAAAAGGGCGTGTATCGTGTCCATCGGGAATGATTTGAATACAATTAATATGACTGAAGATTTGGTTTTTGATAGACTTTGATGGCAGAATAAGATTTGTGTTGCTGATTCTGTTGATGTTGATATCGATGTTAGTTCTCATTCTATTTGGGTATACTTTTATCCTTGATCCGATTTGAATGTCATCAGTTCAAAACCAATAGTAATTAGTTTTACTTAATTTGATTGCATTTTTATTTGGGGTGAGTAATTTGGTATCCTGATTCACGATTTGTTTTGAAACTCTGTTAATTCTCACCTCACTTAAGATTCTCAACAATTGACTGCAAACAATGCTAGAAGTTAAAAGTAACTGCTCTATTTCTAACCAATCTGAATTTCAGCTTGAGTGAATGCGCATTGATAGAAATGAACTTTTGATGTATTATTTACATTTGGCTTAAATTAGACATATCCAAATTATCTTGGGTTGATACAACTGATGGACCTATGGTTTTATTTAGCAAGTTTTTATTCACATAGCTACAGCTTAGAATTCTCTGATTAGCAATAGAGATGCATTTATAGCCCTTTTTTTAATAAGTGTAGATCAATTGATTACCATAGTCATTGAGTGGACCGCCACTATATCTTTAAATGCATGTTTTCAACTCTGTAGAGCTATTGTTACTCAAAAGGCGAAGGCTTCCTACATGGCATCAATTTTCTGTGTCCATTTCTTCAAGTAGAAGAACTTCACAGCCTTTACTTGGTAAAAATGAGGGATCTCTAACTCCAAAAAAGAGTCAGTTTAAGGTTCAGGTTCTCTCATTTAATTTATCAGCTTTCTTTTTCTAACCCTCCGCCCTTTTAAAGATGTCATTGGAACCTTCTATATTGATTAACTTTGAGTAATTGTGTTAGGTTTTATCTAGTCAAAATAAAGAAACTCCAGTGGTAGAGGCCAGGTATGCCATCTTTTCTGTATTGGAATAGTG
>JAUPMG010116369.1:0-25653 GCA_031762675.1 Pachysandra terminalis | reverse complement strand
ACCTCTGGAGTTTGTCAGATGATCGTGTTTCCCTGCGGGATGACTCAGGTAGCGGGAGCACCCGGTCGGGCCGGAAGAGGGGGGGATGACTTCAGGTTGCTGGAGCTCTTCGATGCTACTGATCAAAATAAGAGATGGGGATGACTTCAGGTTGTTAGAGCACCCCAGGGATGACTTCAGGTTACTGGAGCGATTGGATCAGGAGGGAACAGATCACACTGACACTTAGACAGAATATTCATTTATGCACAGCATGTAGATGTACGATAAGTCACCATGGTGACTTAGTAGATTAATTGCAAGCATTGTATCTTTAATTAAATGGCTGATTTACCCTAGGCATCCCGCATTATTAAACTTCGTTGTTTCTTGAACTTGGAATATAGTAAATGTTTTGTTACTAAGATCATACCTTATATATTCTTGCACTTGCGTACTTAATGGTTCGTGGAGCTCATGCTTTTTAGCCACCACATTTCAGGTTCGTTAGTCATGGCGGCTACAGAGGAGTCGTGGTCTAGACGGACTTCTCAGTTCGTAGAGCTTGGATGAGACCGGTTGGATATAGCACTCTAATAAAATGTTAGCTTAGTCTAGTGTTAGAATTTACCCTTTATTAGAATTTGTTAAATTGTCAGAATGTAATAATAGTTACTTATATCATACTAGAACACTTATGGAACTTCTGCTTATGTTTTACCATGTTGATCCACCTCCATAGCGATATGGGGTGAAGGTCGCAACTAGACTTGGAAAATTTTAAATTTCCGGGTCGGGTCGTGACACACACTAGACCAATCAATCACTGAGCAAGATGTCTTAGAGAACCATCACCCCCATACAAAGCCACTCTCAGTAAGATATTCTATGTGCGCATCATAGTTTTAAGGGGCTTCGACTAGGAGGGCACAATTCCCCCACTTATTTTCGATCACGGGTAATAACCAAGGCGTCAAAGATATGAACTAACCTTAGTGAGTTATACACTAATCAAATGCCAACAGAATTTCACTCGGCATCCGTTACGTATAATAATACGCTATCGAGATGAAAACAATGTTGCATATTGGGATCATCACCCTCACCATGAATAAATTGTTCTATTGGGATGATCAATCTCTCAACACATGCAAATCAGTCCATCCGGGACTTCCTCACCATATCATGATGTCCATATCATAATAACACTAAGTTAGATCAGAATCTTCAACTGATGTAAAAATCTGAAGGTAAAGTCAAGCATATGACTAGAAATATGGTCATTAATGCAATCAGGTTATGTTGTGCAAGTGTAGTGATTTTGCACGCTAACTGTTCATAAATTATGTGTAAAATTGTGAAATAAGCCTACGTAATCAATATGAAGGTGTAACGCCTGGTATATTTCTCAAGGTATTCAAATCAAGTTAAATTTTGTATAATGTATGATCAAATATATATAATTACTAATGAATTAAATTAACCATCAATTCATGTCACAAAATCATGATAATCAATATTAAATTAATGATAAAAGATAAGGAATCCAATACATAGCATAAAAATCATCAATCAAACAAATGTGGGTTGTCCGACAGGCTAACCGGCACACCGGTTGGCCACGACAGCTTGTGCAGAAGTCCAAATTACCAAACATAGGAACCTAAAGCCACTAGCAGGCTAACCGGCACACCGGTTGGCCTATCAGTAGGCTAGGCGGGGTTCTAATTTTAAGTGAGACAATCCGGCAAGCTAATCGGTACAGTGGATGGTCCGCTGGATGCCTCCTGGGTGAACTGATAGGCTAGCCAGCACACTGGTTGCCAGCTGGTTTGCCCAGAAACCAGCAAAACACATGACACTCATATTTTTAGTTAAATTTAGCAAAACCTCCCAATTAACACTATTATTAATATCACAATCCTAACAAAACCAAATCAAAATATGAAAGAAAACATTAACTTACCTTCACCAAGATGATCATGCTAATAGTCTAAGTTTTAAATCATAAATCAACTTGTTCTTCAATTTGAATTAAAGTGCTATGTCATATTCAATGAACATGGCATCTCACCTATATCCAAATCAAAAATAAAGAGTAATTGAATTACTTACCTTGCTTGCTCGTTGAGTTCTTCTTCTTCTTTGTTCAAGTTCTGAACTTCCTTCTTCTTCCTTGGCTCCGAGCTCCAGCCTCAACAATCTGACTTCTCTCTCTCTCTCTCTCTTAGAATATTGAATCACACGTCCACCCCTAGCGTTTTTATAGAAATTACTATAGTTTCCTAGTTTATTTATGAGTTGTTATCTCAGTTTGATTGTGTTTAGTTTATAAC
Organism: Pachysandra terminalis; assembly: GCA_031762675.1. Lineage (NCBI taxonomy): Eukaryota > Viridiplantae > Streptophyta > Magnoliopsida > Buxales > Buxaceae > Pachysandra > Pachysandra terminalis. The sequence continues at coordinate 23,338 of JAUPMG010116369.1, read as the reverse complement.
CATTAGATTAGATTAGTTTAATTACTTCCTTTAGATTAAAGTGTCCTAGTTCTAATTGGATTTAATCATTGCTTTTATCTCACTTTAATCCAAATCAGATTTAATGTCTCTTCCTTTTAATCCTAACCATTAGATTAATCTAAGTGTTCCTACGAAATCCTAACCATTGATTTGAGGTGTTCTAGTCTTAATTGGATTACTTATCTAATCTTAATCCTATTTAGCTTAGGATTGCTTATTAACCTTTAGATTAGATTAATATGGTCCTACACAACCATGATCTTTGATTAAAGCGTTCTTAATTATTAAATATTATTTAGTTTCTTATTAGTTTAGGATTAGTTCTTAAACCTCTAACTAATATAGTTTAGTTAATTTATCACCTTTAGATCTAAGTTAATAATTATCTTCTTTTAAATTACTAAGTCCTATCCTAATTAGAATCTTTATTATCCTTATTAATGTCCTAGCCTTACTTGAATTAGTCTTTATTCACCTCATTTAATGTGGAATCCTAATTTAACTAATATATTTCATTTTTCAGCTGTTTGGGACTCCTAATCAAACTCTAAGTTAAGTTTTCTAGAAGGCTTTTATTAAAAACGAATTTAATTGTGTTTTAAGTTTAATTTGTTGGTTTGGGCCTTAAGCCCCTAATTAATTAATTAAGGTCCATTCTTAATTATTTAAGCCCAAATAAGGTTTATAAGCCCAATTTCTTTTAATTAAGCCCAAGACTAATTAATTACGCCGAACACTTAATTAATTAAGCCTTAAACAATATAATATGTTTTGATGTGTGTTTATGCAAGGTCTTCATACAATAATATAGATTAATGTAAGTATACAATTATTATATAAGTATTTTAATAAATATAGTTTCTCCTATTAAATTACTATTGTATCCTTATATAAAAAGAATTTTCTATTTCAATTTTTTGTGTTGTTACACTCTATCCTCCTTAAATGATTTTTTCTCTCGAAATTAAAATAATTAGGTGTTGCTAATTAATAAATTTCAAAAATACATATATACCTATATTATTATTAAAGTAGATCGTATTGTTTTAAGCTAATAGAAAACTATAATAAAATAACTTTGTATATAATAAGAGAAAAGTTTTCAGAATTCGTCACGTTCATTATATATATTTATATTAACAACTTTTATATATAAGTATTTTTGGTAATTCTACATAATCATAACCTTTTATAAAGACCAAAAAGAATTTGGAAAATATATAAATAAACATCTATTGAGAATCGTTAATGAAGTTACTTAAATAATAATTTTATAGATATACTAATTTTCAAGAAATAAATCTATGAATAATAATAATAATAATTATTATTATTTTTTTATAATAAAATAATTTTAATATAAAATATGATTCTTTCTAATAGGCTTTGCTTACGCTTAAAATAAAAACTTTAATACAAGAGAGTTTATAATAAACCATTATACAATTACATATATATATATATATATATATATATATATATATATAATCTAAAGACTTTAGAAAACATCTAGATGTTATTTATAAAATAATTTTAAAATCTCTTGAATAAAATTTTATACCTATTAATAATTTACAATTATTCTAATTTTATTTTAATTTAAAAATATCATAATATAAATATATTTTATTAGCAAGTATTATTGAAAGATTTAAGAAAAGACTACTTCATAATAGAATATATTTATTTAGCATAATTTGGAAAGTTGTATGTAAAGGTTTAATGATAACCATTATAATTATGAAGAGTTTTAAAATTTAACCATAATAATTTGAGAATTCACATTTAAAGTTTAAAAATTGAATGGTATATCTATTACGATAGTTATTACATTTATGAAATGGTTCATCTATCTTAATACTTGTAAGGAAATCTCCCAAAGTAGTAACCATGTATGTTGATATTTTATACATAAGAATATTAGATAATAACTTGAAGTTAAAATAATCTAGAAAATTTTATACTCTTAGGATTTATATTAACTACGATAAATAATTATTAAAAATATCAATATAATAATACCTTCAATATGTTATTATTTTGACTATAGATAAATTATATAAATAGAATTTATATGTAAATACTTTATAGTTTTAAGTATAAAGAAGTCAAGTTCGTAAATCTATTTTTTAATTATAATATTCTTTTAGAGCTTAAAAATTATTTCACTTTCATATAAATAAGACCTATATGTATCTACCATAGTTTATAGGATTTAAGATTCTTATCCTATGTTTTATCTTAGTATTTCAAAATTACTAAACCAGTTAGAAAAGAGAATTAATTCTAATATTAAGTTTCACTTTGTTAAAGATAAGGATACAGTAGAAATAAAAATTTATACCTCTTTATTAATGAATTAATTAATACCTACCAGGACTGGCCACACATTATAACTTAAAGATTCATGATTGTGTGTGAAGCACTTTTAGTTTCCTATAGTGCAACCCACCAATCACAAACAGTGAAAGTCAATTCTGTAGCTAACTTACTAAAATTTAAATTATCCCCTACGTTAATTACATCCTAATTCCTATACTTTTATTAATTACAGATTAGTTCTATATTTTGGTTGGGTAATTACAGTCTACCCCCCTTAAGATAATTTCGTCCTCAAAATTCGATAACCCACAACTTAGAGAAGTTAAGATACTTACCTTAATATGCTCCAATGAAATTCAACCTTGCTGAACTCAATTCTTACCTTCAATTTCTTCGTCTTGTTGTAGTTCCATGGTGTATACTTTTCCCTCCTGAGTTTGCTGCTGTAATTTATTTGGTAACTGGCAATCTTCTTGACGATGTCCCCTTCTTCTGTAGTTGAAACATCTCGGGCGTTTCTTACCAATGCTTTGAGTGTTCAATGATTATTGCGATGAGTTTCGCCGCAGGTCCTTTGGAGACTGACAATCCCTTTGATGATGTCGATACCTCTCACAGTTGTAACACTTCCGGTTTGAGGCAAATCTTGGGGTATTCCGTTGCTCTTGTGTCTTTCGAACTTTGAGCAAATCAGTTGATAGGTTCTGGGTTTCCTTTCTCTCTTAATGTTCATTTGTATTTCAAATCTTCCATGATTACTCATAGTACTGTAACGGCCTGAACTCTTTTGATTGTAAATGTTTTGGTTGTGCATCTTTTGATTGTGCATAATTTGATTTCTAAACCATTTGATGTTCATTTGCTTTTGTTTGGATTAACCATTGGGTTAATTCGACTGTGTGATTGGATGATTTGTGCCTTACAGGTTTTGGCGTTACACACCGTAGCATGGCCCATTTAAGTTAAGATGTGTGGATAGGATCTCTTAGATCCTATGATTGTGATTTGTGGTTAAGATTAGCTTGTGTGCATTTGATTTGGTGATTTGTGCTTAGATTGAGAGAGAGAGGGTAGGTTGGTGGAGGGGAATACCAAGTCCCACCCACCCACTCTTGATTGTGCATATTCTGACTCCTGAACCATGTGATGGTTATTTGCTTTTGTTTAGCTTAACCATCGGGTTAATCCGACCATGTGATCAGGTGTGTCATGCCTTACGGGCATGGCGGTACACACCGTAGCATGGCCCTTTTATGGATCATGATGTGTGGTGAGGATCATTTAAATCCTAGGGCTGTGATGTGTGTTCAAGATCTTTATTTTCTTCCTTGATGTATTATATGGCTAGGATTTTAGGAGAGGGCTTACTGGTAAATAAGTTAGGATACCAACTCCCACTCACCCTTTTATCCTTTGGTCTAAGGAATTAAAGTTATTATTTGGTGTGTTGTTTCTTGGGTAACTCCTTTAACCTAAGGATTAGGGGTTTTCATGTTTTCTCTCTTACTTAGTAGAAACACCAACTACCTTAGAGCATTTTTACTCGTTTTGGCTTGCTTGCTTGGAGAGTTTAGAGAAAGAGGAAGTTAGGGCTTAAGGAATCCTTATTTTCTTCCACATTTCTCTCAGGTAAGTGAACTATTTCCTCTTAGTTGGTGATTGAAGTAGTGCCATAGGCATTTACCATTGAAATTCTTAAATATGTTATTTTTGTTTACCAACAATCCACCATATATGCACAAAACATTGTGATTGATGTTTCATTTCATTCTAGAATTGTTGAATGTGATGAGAATGATGAAGTGATGCACTTATTTAACCTTTCCTTTGCATATATTGGAAATTCGGGATGAAATCCCCACTTTTTAGCCCGTTCGCGACGTTCGGCGACCTACTCGGTGCGCCGAACGACTCGTCGAACACCTTCAGGAAGCTTCAGCAGACTGGTCGGTGTGCCAAGAAAGTCACCGAGTATCCTGGACATTTTTTGGACTTACTGGAAATGTCGCCGAATGACAGTCGGTGCTCCGAAGGGTGCGTCGAGGGAGGCTTAGGTGCGCCAAAGGGATGCAGAAGACCTCACCGAGTAGAGTACTTAGTTCTCTATTTTGATATTTATGTTTACACTACATGATGCTCATCCCAATGCTTTTGATTGTGTACAATTCCATTTCTAGATGAACTTTCATAATATCTTCATGATTTATTCTATGCAATTGTGAGCTAGACACAAGTGAATATATGGTATCAAGCATATACATAATTTATATTACACCATGTACACAAGGGTGAATGCTTAGTTATTATGCACCAACACACTTGCACCACATTAACTCTTGACCATAGTTTGGTCCAAGAGTATTACCTTGTTTTTCTGAGACCATGTGATGGGATCTCATGAGCTAAACAAGGATGATGTGAATTCCACATCTAGTGAGGAGATTGGAAAGGACGAGTTGAGGGATTAGCTACCCCAAACACTCAATTATTGCCCAAGAGCATTTTTACCCAAGAATATTCACATTGGTGAAATCTTGGATGTATAATATGAGAGAGAGAGAGAGAGAGAGAGAGAGAGAGAGAGACCTATGTAGTATGTCGATTGTCATGGTTTCCTGAGGGCATACTCACGTTGGTGAAATCCTCGAAATTTTACCCTTAATCGAAAATAAGTGGGGGGATTGTGCTTCCTTGGTTGAAAGCCCATAGAACTATGTTGTACACATAGAATAATCCTATCATTTAGCCGTCACGTTGGTGGGACATCCTGGATAGTCGTATTGTGATCAAGGGGAAACATGCCATATATACATATCTGACAGAATGCATCGCATAATTAGACTGCTTGATTAGATCACCTTGGTGATTAATGTGAGATAGGTGCACAGGATGCATGAAATTAAGACTGGATGTCATGCATTCATATACATTAATTAATTTTCTGCTGTATTCTTAAGCTTTCCTTGACTAGTGGTTATGAAACTAAATCAAGCATGAATCATTATGAACATGTTTACTTACTGGCTTTTATAGATCACACTTTCTAGCAAACAACTTTCAGGATCTCTAGAAGAAGAAGTAGCCGTGGAAGGTGAGGTCAAAGAAGAATTCGTTGATGATGATGAAGACTTTTATTTTGAGTAGTTGATTGTAATATTGTAAATAATATTTTGGATGTTAATATTCTTTTTGGACATAGGCTTTACGGGAAATTCTGATTTTAATCTAGAACTTTTATTTTTTTTTAATTTTCCGCTGTAATTGTCACGATTCAATTCCAGTGTGTACCCTTTCAGGGTCACCACCAGGATCTGGCGACGTAACTCTCACCCCCTCACTAGGAGGTGGTAAACAAGTGAACATGAGCTAAAGTAAACAAAAATTAAGTTAAATTCATTACCCAGCCCATCATAGGCATAAGTGCTTGTGGGAGCTTCCTATCCCAACTCATCCATGTCTAACAGAGTGCGCAGCATAACCTGAAAATCAACATCCCCAAAAAGGGTGAGCTATAAAGCTCGCGAGTAAATCCACAATACTTGGACATCTACCCAAAAACACAATCCAGTAGATATATGCAGCAGAAGTATTAGAGGAATACGATACGAAGAGGGAAGAGTTCATACTTACCTGTGTGGAATGATCTGAATCTAAATAACAGAACCTTACTAGTACCTTGATGCGGAAACTAAGTTATCAACATGTAATTCGTCTATAGTTCACCCAGCAGTACATCACATCAATCAACCACAATTATAACTAAAAGCAGTTCTCTCGGCCAATCTCATATGTCCAAGTATCATATCTACTAGTTCGCTCAGACCTAAGTAGCTACACAATGAGAGATGCTCCATGAACATATAAAGGGAAATCTAGTTCCCTACCACAATCATAATCATTCACAATCATAATGATATGCATGATAATGTTTCTGTCATGAACTCTGGAGCTGCACACAAGATCCAGACTGTAACACCTTGAAACTCACTGGTGGAGTCATGACCCCTTTCGGGCTAAGGATACCTCGCCGATTCTGTGTGTACAACACAGTTTTAAGGGACTTTCGACCGTTGGGAATTCATGCCCCACTTTTATTTTTATCCTGGACACCACCATCTAAACAGGATAGTCCAAGGGCATCATCTTCGTGAACCTCCATCCGTGACACTCACCCCAGTTCATGACATCAAACATTTCCAAAACAAAGACGATCTCACGTCTGGGCCTATTGGACTACTCTGGTCCTTGCCCCGGTCATGCCCATCTAGCATACCCATCCACATAATCAATTCACATTACTCACTTTCGAGTAATACCCCAAAGGTGATCTCGACCATGGGTCCAATGTCCAAGGTCTCCATATTACAGTTAAATCCAAATTAGATAAATGCAAATGAGAAAATAATCCATTACAAAAGAAACCGCAAACAATCATCTCATCATATCAATGGATCTGCACATCCATACCAACCAGTCACAAGAGCTAATCACAGAATCCTTAACGGTAGCACATCTAATACACTCATCACATGCATGAATATAAGTATGCATTCACAAGTTCATATGCCATAAGTAGACAAGTTCAACAATTCGATAGAACAGTCCCAATCATCAATCATATACCAATTATTATTCATATCCGCTAGGTTCTTCTCACTAAAGTATAATCTAACCATGATCCGGGTCCGTGGGGTGGTACACCCCTTACCTTCAGTCACATCATATCCGTCACAAGGAATTCCCCTTCTTCGGTGGATTCGTCGGTGGACCGGAGGGTCCACCGATAGAGGCATGTACATAATTTCGGGTTCTGTCGGCGGGTTCGTCGGTGGACCGATGACCACCCGACAAGCTTCGTCGGCGTACTGATGATCCACCAACGGGTCAATATCATCAAGGGTAAGTCTCTTCGGTAGTTCCTTCGGTATGTAGAGGCACGCACTGATGGAAGCGTTGGTGAGTGCGTCGGTGAACCGACCACTCACCGACGGATCAAATTGTCACAAATTTCAAGTCCTGGTCAGTTCGGCCTTCGATGGGTGAAGAAGCTCCGACAGCTCTCTTCGGTGGGTTCGTCGGTGTACCGACCACCCATCGATGGGTCAATATGGTCCATTTAACTAGGTTTTGATCGGTATGTCCCTCGGCGTACCGGCGACTCACCTACGGCTTCATCGGTGGGTGCATCGGTGCACCGACCACTCATCGACAAGCCCAGTCGTATATAAGGTCTTTGTCAGCGGGTTTGTCGGTGCACCCACCGACAGTCTACATTACACAAATTTAGGTCCTGTCGGTGAGTGCGTCAGTGGACCGACCACCCACCGACGGACACGATTCTGGGTTTTTATTGTTTCGTCCAAGTCATGGAAGTCATATGTTTGAAGGGAGTTCTCCCCAGGATTTAAAGAGAAGATAAACAAGATTATTTTGAGTCAAATCTAAGCATTTAACCATATGAAATCAACACATTTACCACACAAGGATTTCTATCATTTTAAAACCCTATAACTCATAAATCACATGGAACAATCACAAGGATTATCTCTCAGAGAATCAAGTTTAATAACCAGCCATTATAACCATGTTCACTTCATTACAACACAAATTTTTGAGTTATTTACACTCATACTATTAGATATCATCAATATGTGTAGAGAAGTGCACATACAACCAGAAAATGGTTTGTGTTTAAATACCCAGGTATTGGGGAAGAACTCACCTAGCATTAATGGTGAATGCTTCTCCACCAACTCCCATCTCCCATCATAACTCCAGCTCTAAGGTTCTTCCATTCCCTCTCAAGTCTCAGCAACATTTAATGTTCAGAAAACCTAAAGAGAGAATATATACTTCTCTCTTAGGGCTAGGTGTCTCATGGGCTCAGATTTGGGATGCCCAGCCAAAAGGCTTAATGAGCTGGCTCAACCTTGAGTCTAACTATTCATTGGGCATCTAAGTGTCTCACAAGTCCAAAAATAAGTTGGGAGGTTAACAACCCACCAACACAAGGCCTCAGTCTAGGCAATACTCACAATGTCCCTAATGAGTTAGGGTAAAAATACCAGATTACCCTTACAAAAGTCCAAAAATTTTCAGGTCATTATAGTAATACTTGTAATTATCATAAGGGAATGTTTTTTTTTGTCATAATATTTATCTCAGACGTTATTTCTTTGATATCTGACTGACACACCATTGTTTAATGGGCAAGAGTTACATTTCAATTCCTTCAGAATTTTTCCTTAGTAAAATTTCAAGGTTTTGGATGTGAGACATGGGCTCCTATGCATTGTCTCTCTAAGCTTGAGAGAAATCCCATTTGCCTCCATTGTTGATCTTGGCTTGGTTGGACGAGCTTGGAGAGTTTGGAGAAGAGGAGCTAGGAGCTTGAAGGAATTTGCATTTTCTTCCTCATTTTACTCAGGTAAGTAAACTTGTTCATTTTGATTTTTCATTGAAGTAGAGCCTTAGGCATCTTCTTTGAGTTTCAAGCATGCCTTACTTGTTTACCAAAATCATCCATGTCTTGTTGGGTGTTTTGATTTAAGTCTTGAATCCATGTTTTATGTGCTGATTTTGGTGGGTATGATGTATTTACTTGCTTATTAATCTTCCCCTTCTAGTGTATGAGGTATTTGGAAAGAAAACACCAACCTTGGCCTATTCGTGACGTTCGGCGACCTACTCGGTGAGCCGAATTGCTCAACGAACATGCCCAGAAAACACACATAGTGACTTTCTTGGCTCACCGGAAAGTCCACCAAACTTGGATCTCTTCGAAATTGTTTTCCTTGGATTCCTCCCTTCGTTAGGAATCCAACAAGACCAATTTTAGGTAATTCAGAGTTATACACACCAAGTTATGCCCATTTTACTGGAGAGGTGTCACGCTGTGAATAGTGCTCGGCGACTTCCTCGGCTCATCGATTAGTCTATCGAATCTCAGAAATAGAATTTCAGCATTCTATAAATACCACCGAAGACCTCGCCGATGAGTTCCCTAAGAAGTCTCGGCAAACCAAAGAGGTAGCTGAGGACCCCGCCGAACACATTTAGTTGATGTTTTTGATTGGTTTTTCGTGTGTAAGCACATTGTTATCCAATTGAATCAATTCTAAGGTTATTTGAATGACATTATGATTATGTATACATCCATTCTTCATTTTGTGACCATCCTATGATTTTACAATATGATTGAGAGAACTGACTCTTTTACATGTGAATGAATGGTCTTTATACAATTAGTTACTATTACACCTTGTACACTAAATGTGATTGTTTGGTTAATTTCATATGATTGCTTCTTTATGGAATTATTTCCGTGTTCTAGAACATATGATTGTTAAGCTATGGTTCATATTGCATGTGCGAGTGATGATTTATATGCTTATTGGATGTTAATACACCATGTACACAAACTTTGAATGCAGAGTTAATGTGCACCCTCTCACATGCACTGCATTGGCTCTTGACCATGGCCTATGTCCTGAGTCTATATCTTTGGACTTCAATATAATTACAAGAGAGTTATGATTGATAATCATATTGAGTGAGGAGACTGACATGATTAAGTTGAGGGAGTAATTACCCCAATATACTTAATTCTGTCTTTTGGCATGTTTTCCCAAGGATAGTTCACATTAGTGAAACCTTGGTGAGTTGATAGGTGAGGGAAGTTCACATTGGTGATGCTCAATATCCAATTTATCAGAGTGAGTTGGTAGGTGAGGGAAGTTCACATTGGTGATGCCCAATATCCAGATTACTTGAGTTGACAGGTGAGGAAAGTTCACATTGGTGATACCCAACATCCAAATATAAGAGAATTCTGTTAAGTTTGAATCACAAAGGAAGTTCACATTGGTGATGCCATGGGATTATTCCCGTTGATCAAAAATAAAGTGACGCTTGTGTCCTCTACGTTGAAAGGCCTATGAAACTATGATCCGGTACATATAATAGTCTGCTGCTCCAAAGCTTATTGAGAGCTCTGCTTCTATAGGGAGTGTTGAATGATCGGACATCTAAGCAGAAAATTGTAAACGTTAACATGTCTCTTCAAAGTTTAAACATTTTATGGTTTGTACCCGTTGAAGAGTTCTGTTCCATGTGATATTGGTATTTCAAATGGTTTTTATAAGTTTATCTGTCATATTTGTAGAATATCTTTATGTTCGAAGAAGTTCTGGTTATGTTTCTCTGTGCATCTGTGAATAACCATTTACATGTAGATGGATGTTGTAACGACCCACCCCACCTGACACAATACTGTCCACTTTTGGCTCACCCGAATCAGACTTCCCAAGGGGTCACCCATCCTGGTACTACTCCCGCCCAAGCACGCTTAACTGCGGAGTTCTGATTGGGTTCACGGCCATCACGGCTTTAAAATGCGTTATGTCAAAGTAGGGTGTGAATATACATATAAGTACATCACCTTCACCAGCCTATGTGATGTGGGATTGTCCAACCTATAGCCTACCAGCATCCGTAACCTGCCAGCCCCTTAGGCCCACCTACGAGACACCCGCCCACGTAGGTCACCACAATCACCCCCCCATGGGTCCCAACGTCCCCGTTGGCCACACTTCTGGCTGGGCTCTGGCTCTGACACTATTTGTAACGCGTTTTAAAACCGTGATGGCCGCGAACCCAATCAGAACTCCGCAGTTAAGTGTGCTTGGGCGGGAGTAGTACTAAGATGAGTGACCCCCTGGGAAATCTGATTCGGGTGAGCCAAAAGCGGACAATATTGTGTCAAGTGGGGTGGGTCGTTACAGATGTAATGATGTGTAATGTACTTGATTTTTCAGTTTTTGAGATTGTCTTTGTATTAAAATAAATCACGCTTTATGTTTCCAAAAATTTTCATATTTTTTACACCATTACCATGTGTTTGAAGATACTTCCTATTTTTTGAAAGACTGAAACTCACTTTTGGATTGTACTATTAATAAGTTCTTACAATTTTGATTGTAAAACTAAAAGGTGAAGCATTCAGCTTCTGGTTGTCTAACTACAGAGGAATAGGTGATTGTGCTTTTTACAAAAAAAAATAATAAAAACAAAACATAAAAAAACTAACAATTCCTATTCTCTCTTTGCTTGCCTCCTCTCACTCCATGGACATTTGAAATCTTCATTTTCCAAATTTTCATTTTGTTTATCAGTGATGTATATGGTTAGATAATCCTCATCTGGGTGTGATATTGATTTCGAAGGCAAGAGAATGGAAAACATGTCTAATCAACATTTGCAATGGAACCTAAGAAATGAACAATTTTGCGGGAGACATGGAATTTGCTCCAATGAAGTTCTACGAGATGGTGAAACAAATTGTGATCCCATTATAATTCATAATCACGCGGATGATGAGAAAGGTAGTTTTTATTTGTTCCTTTTTTTAGTAGGCATTGGTTTACTATTAACAAGATTTTGTTAGTTTATGTAATCTATCATGTTGATCTTACCTCCAGTATTACTTCTTCAGATATTAGCTTTGTCTATAACGTTAAGCTTTTGGCAAATAATCATCTATTGGAATTTTGAAATTATAATGAGGTCTTCCCTGGCTAGACTAACTGCAGATCTTCTATTGATTCTAATATATTTGTTCAGCAACTTCAATTTGAATAGTGGTTTTGTTACCAACTTGATGATTTGTTTGGATTGCTTGAGTGCAAAAACTCCAAAGTGTTAGCTTTCTCATCAACAAGCTGATGTTATATGCCTATAAAATTGAACTCTCTCCAGGAGCTGGATCATATTATTGAAGTAACATTAGAAGAGTTGAAAAATTTTTGATACCTTAGCTCTACATCTAAGAGCAATAGAGCTTAGAAGGAGTTGTGTCTCATATGCTTTGCGATGTAGAACTTGGCAGTGACGGTGTAGCATTTGTTTTGATGGAAGGGGTTCTTCAGGTCTTTAATCATGCTTCTACTGGCAAATCTGTTATTCACAAGGTTTTAAATGTCGATGTCGCTGGTCATATCGCCAAGATTGGCCAGCGACATGTCACCAACATGGGGAAAGAGGGAAACCAAAGTTTCAAAAAAAAAAAAAATGGGGAAAATAGAAAAAAATTGAAATTTTTTCCCATGTCGCTGACATCAGGAAAAATCGACATATAGATATTTCTCCTAACATTTCGTGTTGTCAAGGTAAAAAATGACGACACATCACCGACATTTAGAACCCTGGTTCTTCATGGAAAATGGTCACAAGGTACTATGAAAAAGTTTTGTATTCTTTTAAGGGATGGATGGTTGTGAATCAAATAGATTGAAGAGATCATCTTGGCATATTCTTGAGTGTTTAATCTAAGGAAGCTTTTCTTTGCGTTCTATTGGTTAGTAAGCAATGCAGCCACCAAGTTCATGGTGTTAGCAAAGTGTCACGAGAGATCATATTGAAGACGAAGTTCACACATACAATGGGTGATGTGTAGATTAGAGTTCTCTTAAACAGGTTTGATGCTTTTGAGAACGTCAAATATTGATTTTGATTCATTATATCTTTTATGTTAAACTTGGTGCACCAAGAACTTGGCATTCTTACGTCTTTAGGTGTTCGTTTTAATTTAATCCATTGTTAGGGTAATGCTAATTTTAATTATGGGATTTTATTTTAATCTATTGTTGGATTTTATATTTAGATATTTAGTGTTTGGATTTAATTTAATTTTGCTAGATGATTTGAATTTTAATTTTTAATTTTTTTTTATTTTCTTTGATGGTTTTACGGTTTTAAGAATTTTTATGATTTTGATAATTTTGGATCATTTTAAAATTAACCTTTATTTTTTAGAGTTTTAAGATTTTCTTAGGAATTTTTATATTTCAAGATGATTAAGAACCAAAGAGGATAAAAGTTTGCAAGAATGTTGCTAAATAATATTAATTATTACGTATATTTAATTGATAAAATTTAATTTATATATTGAACTACACACATCAGTAACATTGATTATTGAAATTTTCTATTACCTTACTTCAATAATCTAAAGATCGTTATTCCATTTATATATTCAACTTAGCATCCATTTAAAAAATTCTTAATTTTATTTTTTAAATTCATGTGCAACGCCCGTGCATTATTACTAGTAACATTTTGAATGAACATTTAAAAATTAAAAACTTGTAGATTAACATTCGTTTAGTTTTAATTAAATTAATTAATATTATAATTAATTATAAATATTATAATTGATTATAATATTTATAAAAATATTAACTAATATATTATTTAAATATAAATTAAATGTTTATAAAACATGTTCGGTTCTATCGGTACACGTCAGGTATACCCACATATACCCGATTCTTAACAGATCCATCTTCTATAGAACCAGAATCAGACCCTATTATGATCTGGGTCTATAAATTCTAAATGGGTTCAGTTCTATTGGGTTTGCCAAGTACCCATTGACACCCCTAATCATAACCAAGGTTTTTATTCACGGGATCGCGGATCGGACCGATCCGGGCTGATCCCAATACAGATCGGCAATCCGGTCCAGTCCGGTATCGACCGATCCATGTCCAATCCAAACAATTTGGATCGTCCTTAGAAAAAAAAAAACATTGGGGGAACAGTGATATTGGTCATCGAAATGGTGATTTTCGTCACCAGAATGGTGGTATCGGTCACCGACCGGCTGTACTGGTCGGTATCGGATTGATCCACCTGTTGGATAGTTCATTTTATAAATTTAAAAAAAATAAAATAAACTTTGGATCAGCCAATCCAATCACTGGACCGGTCGGGATCGGTATCGGTTGGACTAGTCTAATCCAAAGCCACTTGATACAATAGTTGTATCGTGGCTTGGGATTGGATCGATCCTGACTGATCTTGGTACGGACAGGCCGATCAGGATCAGTCCGATCCTTGAAACCCTGTGAAGGGATTGTGTAGTAATAATAGATATCATATAGAAGGAAAATCTCTTGTCCAAATAATTGTGTAGTAATAAAGAAGGAAAATCTCGTATCCAAATGAACGGTAAGTAGAACAATAAAAATGTGAAACATGCATACCGCAAAAAGACGAGACCTTAGGATATACAAATGAAACAATAACTAACAGAAAAGATCTCAATTGGTGTAATACAGGGGGCGAAAAACTAATGATGTTTTCAAATGGGCAAGGGTCATTGCTTCAACACCTTCGGTATGAAGCTCATATTTTTTATGGAAATCGAGAATTATAACAACTTTCTGGAATCGAGCATTCCATAGAAATTTATTCAAGCCTTTACCGATTTGAATGGAGATTCTAGACAACATTCCATCACCGAAATACGCTTCTGCCGGTTGACTTTGTCAAAGACTCAAGAAGACCGTACATCCATCGATCTAGCATTCCTGTGCAATAAACATAGACAAGTTAAAATCATCGAGGTAAGAAAATCTTAAATAGTTGTCAGACCATTGTATAGTAACTACAGCAAGAGGCCAACTCTAGAAAGTTCATTGCAGAGGTTACTGCACCAAGGACAATGAAGCATTAATTCGATATAATCCCTTATATGTACATATGTTCTATGTGTTTATTTTACATGCATTTGTGGGTTTATTATAAGTATGTATGTATGTCATTAGGGTATAGAATCAAGTTGTAAATGTCAGTTGCAAGACATGTCACCGAACCTTCAGGCGACATGCCGCCGACATGGTGAACAAGAAAATTAACAAAAAAAATATAAAAAAAAAGGGAAAGAAAAATGGTCTTTTTTAGTAAAACTTTGTAACCATATAACTTAGAGCTAATAGTACATTTAAATAACCCAAAATTTGACAGAAACAATGTGTATATATATAATTGACATATAGTTAGACATGTATGGTTGCGTAGGGCTGTAAACGAGCCGAGCCGAGCCGATTCGAGCTTGCCCAGCTCGGCTTGGGCTCATACACCTTGAGCAAGGCTCAGGCACGTTAAAAAATTTGCGACTCGGGCACGGCTCAAACTCGTTAAAGCTCGACTCGGCTCTCAAAAGCTAGACTCGCAAAAAATTCGGCTTGTAAAAGACTCAACTCATAAAAAAACTTATATTAGTATAAATACATTGATATTATAGTTGATGATTATGATTATATATAATATAATATATTAACATATGCATCTGATATTAATATATAATATAAGATATAGGAACATAGATGTATAATCTCATATAAAAGCCGAGACGAGCCTACCCAAGCTCGGCTCAAGCACATTAAGACAATGAGCTTTTTTTTGGGCTCAAGCTCGTCTCATACAAGCCGAGCCCTAGTCCGAGTTAAGCTAGCTCGGCTCGTTGACGGCCCTTTACATACTAGTATGAAAAAAAAAAATCATCCACAATGATAGCCTAAAAAAGGCATAAACATATTCAAATACACTAAACACAATATTCAGGCAACCATTACCTGTGAATGTACCATCAAAACATAAATTAGACTCGATATTTTTACTACATAGAAATGATACAATAGGGTCAGTATAGGGGTGGTGGGGGTGACATCAAACTGGGGCACCACTTTTCAAGGGGTTCCATTAACAGCAGGGCATTGACGTTGATGAGACCTTCAATCTGGTTATCAGAGCACTGACTTAGCCATTCATTTAATTGTATTATGCCATGTGGGCAAATATATTGCATTCAGTGTATTTAGATATGTATAGTTCTTATTTAGGCTATCATTGTGGGTAATTTCTCCATTTTTCCCATACCAGTATGCAATGTACCTCCCAAATATATGTCATTCACTATATACATATTTTGGATTATTTTAGATTATTTAAATGTATTTAGCTCTAAATTAGACCCTTATAATATTTCATTAGAAACCCCTATTTTCACCCATTTTTCTTTTTTTTTTTCCACCATGTTGCCGACATGTCGCAAAACATCCTGACATGTTGACAACACATGGGGGACATGGTGGAAAAAATCACTAGAGCAACTTCAAGCCCAATGTCGTGTCCCCCACCCACAAGTAGCTATATGTGGCAACATGCCAACATGTTATGGCATTTAAAAGTGTAGAATGATTAATCTTAAGCCCTATGAGGGTTGGGAAATTTACTTACAGTTGAGAAGACTGAACGAGTGTGCTTATACATTTTCAAGATCAATAAAGCCATCATCTTCTCTGAACGAGTGTGCTTATACATTTTCAAGATCAATAAAGCCATCATATAAGTAAAAGAAAAGTAGAAAAACAATCAACCAACAAGCCATCAGGACAAGTGTATGACGTTCTCGAGCTTCTTGAGGATGATTAGCTAGAGAGCTCAACAGCATTCCAAATCAAAGATCTAAGTAGGATAGGACTGTCAAGAGTGTGTATCAATTATTATCGAAGAGCAGCCAATGTAAACCAAGCTATGACCAGGTGTTCACAATGCATTTAAAACTAAAATGTGATTGACAACCGGAACTGAACTGAAGACAGTAGACTTGGTCGACTGGTCAGGGAAGTTGGTGTAAACCACACTAGGACCAAGTATTCATAATGTTGTTACTACTGTAATGGGATTGACCATTAGAACCAAAAACAGATTAATTGGTCCTCTGGGTGGGGCATTTGACATTAAGCTTATTCATTGGCTTATTTTAACTGGACACCCATGCCAGCAACAACTATATAAATGTCACTGTCACTAGACTTTTCTAGGGACACGTCGCCAACATGGTGGAAAAAAGAAGAAAATGAAGAAAAAGAAGAAAATAGTTTTTTTAGTGAAACATTGTAAGGACCTAACTTAGATAACCTAAAATATGAACAAAAGAATATGCATATATAGGAGTGGTAGGGTGATGAGGATGACATTGAGCCAAGATGTCACTTTTTATGGATGTGATGCATTGGTGTCTCCTCATTTTGATTGCTCATTCCATCTAATTATATTGTCATTTGGACTATTTTATTATGTTTTGTATGTTTAAATATGTTTATGTCTTATTTAGACTATCCTTGTAGATGAGTTCTCCAATTCTCCCCATAACGTTACGTAATCGTACCTCCCCAAGTATATGTCATTCATTGCATATACATTTCTTGTTCATATTTTGGTTATTTAAATGTATTTAGATCTAATCACTAATTCCACAGTGAAATTGAAATCTTTACAACTTAAGGACAAAGGAAAGACAATTGGACAATAATTTTTTGGTCTATAACTGTCACGACCCGAATTCCAAGACACCACTCGTGTCAGCACGAGGGCAATCCTGAATCCCAAGTCGAGACTCTCACCCCCAACTAAATACTAACTAACCACTTACTACGAGGGTGGCACCACACACCATAAACACTCAGAGAAAACCCACAATTTACCGTAGATTCACAGCGGAAAATAAATGTAATTAAAATACATGAAACTTAATTACATATAATCACATCGAAACCCGTTTCATATGATAATAATAAACTCTGGAATTAACTCACCATCTATAGGAGTCGCATCCAGAAGCCAATACCTCCTATCCTCATAGTCCAGCTACCTGAAATGTTTAGGGCCAAAATGCCTGAGCTACACGGCCCAGCAAGCATATAGTGCAAAAGTAAAAGAATGCTAGCATTTTTATATGATCATGCATGTTATGCCATACTCAATGCAAAATCGGTTCACTACGTGCAATGACATGAACAATATAATGACAAGACCAAACACGATGGCTTGAACAATCACGTGAATGCAATAGTATATGCCCGAAAACTGAGGTAGAGACCCCTTTCCCCTTCCTCAAATTCGGGGCATAACATAATGTATGACTTGATCATATTATACAGTGGAGTGTCAATCAGACCAATACAATGTTGATGCCTGAGAACAGGAGCTCGAGCAATTAACTCGCAATCCTCCCTGGCAAGTCACACTTACAATACGACAAGTAGGTCAAATCAGGAGCTTGAGCAATTAACTCGCAATCCTCCTTTGG
Organism: Pachysandra terminalis; assembly: GCA_031762675.1. NCBI lineage: Eukaryota > Viridiplantae > Streptophyta > Magnoliopsida > Buxales > Buxaceae > Pachysandra > Pachysandra terminalis. The sequence goes on along the minus strand of JAUPMG010116369.1, from coordinate 5,058 downwards.
TTTCAATAACAGGAGCTCGAGCACTTAACTCGCAATCCACTTTTTTATTCAGTAATAGAAGCTTGAGCAATTAAATCACAATCCTCCTTTTTTTATTCAATAACAGGAGCTCGAGCAATTAACTCGCAATCCTCCATTTTATCTAGGTGAAGAACTGAGGTTAAGACCACTTCTTACTGCCTCAAGTTCTTTCATCACCGCACATGGAGACGGTGTGGGCTATTGGGGTAGCTAATCCCTCACCAGCATCACCTCTCATCTGATACATATATTTAGTCCCTTTCAGTGGGACGCCATAGAGTTACCATTTTCTCTTATGGAATTTCATGGGACCTCATTCCCATTCCATTCACATTGTTTCCTACCAACCTCTAGTCACACTATAGAGGTCGAGGCATAAGGGTAGTCTAAGTCCTCACAAGGACCTCATGCATGTATGTCCTTTTAATGAATATGTTTCTACACAAGCAACTACGCGTATGCATCGATCAAGTTCATCAACCATAATAAGATAAGATTCAATTCTTGGTAATCAGGTTCATCATTATTATTGCACAAGTTGTGAAGATCTTGAACATAAATGATCTACACCAATCATGTGTTTCCTAAGGACTTACTCTGTTGCCTTGTTCACACCCTGACTGCCCAGGCTCACCAGCCAGCACCAAAGACATAAATCTTTTACGCTTATACACTCTACTACTATTAGTATTTAGTAGTTAATTCATTATCCCATTTGATTCACTATGGGGCATGCAATTGATTCGTAGTTCTCAATTTCATCCTAGTTCATTATGCTTATCAATTCAATTTGTTCAAGTCACACGCAGACAATATCATTCGTCACAGTATATATATGCATATATGTATACACGCCACTCCATCAATACAAAGATGATAACCTTGCAAATCATCACACAACCATTTCAGTTCCCATATTTGTGGAACTCTCATTCTTAATACTGTGTACATAATAATATACATATCATTACCTCACTTATCTCATAATGAGAGATTATCCTTAATTAGAGGAACAATTCCATCCCAATTGTTCTAATCGACCAATCTGCAACACGCTCAACCATTATCCCTAAACAATTCTCATCATTCCTGTCCATATGTCTATAGTATAATTTCATATATCTCACCTTTCACTTTCTTTTCGGTTAAACATAATTTACTATTCACTTGCTCTCCAATTTTGATATACATATAAAGTTATATAACTCATATCAAGGTACAATCACAAAATTCTTGGATTCATACTAGCTATAAACTTTATTCCCAAATCTTCCTAGAGTCATCTCATCATATAGGTATATACGTACGCCGTTTGAATAGCGGTGAATTTACTCCTATTTGCACCCTGTAATACATTCGCTCGATCACAATTGTCGATCGATCGACATTGTCACTCGATCAACAATGTCGATCAAGCAACAATGGCGCTCGATCGACCCTAGCATACTCTGCCCAGATTTGTTTCCTTTCCTTTTTGGAGCTCGTTCCAAGAAGTTCTCACTAGAAATCTAATGACATTTCATGCCCTTATCCCATATACTAAACCATTTCAGTATATCGAGATTTCAGCAAATTAATAAGACCTCACAATCCAACATTCACTTAGTTTAAGATAGCCATAATCAAACCCGTTAGTTTCTTTCATTATATTTTTTTTCCATTTAATATGTAATCACACAAATCACAGATTTCGATCGATCGATCAAAAATGCCAGTTTCTGCCAAACCATACATTTGCCCCTTTCTTAATGTAGATTACATTGAATACATCTTACAACTTCTAATGGCTTTACACATAGGCTAGCAAGCCTTATTCAACACAAAAATTCCCACACGCATGATATCTCAATTAACTTACAAGGGTTCTTCCTCCTAGCAGAAATGATATCATGCAACCATATACATGAAAATTTCAGTAATATGGATGAAATCTGAAATTTTGAACTATCACAAGTTAAGTTTGAAAACCATTCAAAACTCATTCAAAACCATACAAAAACCCTCCCATTCTTATAAAATTTGCAACATATACTTACATGTTTGAAGAACCAAAATCCCAAGCTTGCTTTCAAACCTTCCTTTTCATTTACTTCTTCTTCTACTCTTTCTTCTTCCTCTCTTTGCAACGACCTCTTCTTCTTTCTCTCTTGCTTCTCAATTCACAAAGCTTAAGGTAAGAGACAAAGAATAGTCTCACAATCTAGCTTCTTCAAGAAGCTTCTACGATTTACTACGGTCCCTTTGGGAACACAAGACTTTGGGTGTTAATAGCTTCCCTAAGAAGCTATAACTAACTTTGTTATGGTCTTGATAGGTCATACCCCACTTGGGGTATTGCTAGCTTCTTCTAGAAGCTACTAGCTTCACTAGGATCTATTTTAGGAAATACACTTATTAGGTGTTACCAATTACACTTTCCAATCATTTTATTAACTTATAAATATAATTTCACAAAAATGTTTACGTTGGTGATGTAAAAAAAAAAAAATTACTCACCCTCGTGGCCTTATCAAGGTATAGAATTTACCGAAATACCCTTATTTTTTAAAATTTCGAAATTTCCAGGTTCTCACATTCTACCCACCTTAAAAAGGATTTCGTTGTCGAAATCGCATACTTGAATCGCTAGCAATTAGAGATAAACTCAACATATATCTTTCTTCAAAGTTTCAGTTTGTCCAATCAATCAACTGATATAACGCAATAACAGTCACGTACTGACTAAACCATTAAACTATACATTACCACAACTTGTAAGTGTTGTATCACATATCCGTCACGTACAAAAGATACACAAAATGGTACAAAACGGTTCAAGTAGCACTATTACACACGTTTAATCACAAAAGTAGTACCAGGTTATACATCATATGTTCCCTATGATGCAGAGGTCTTCTGGTTGTCGTTTGGGTAATCGACAATCCTTCTGGAGATGGCCTCTCCTTCCATAATTAAAAAACTTTCCACTTGGCATTTTCCATTTCTCTTCAACTTGCACTATTTTTGGCGTGTTCTGACTCGTACTTCGCTGTTCTCGACTCCTTTTACGCTTCCTTTCCTGGTTGATCATTTTCCTTTCTTCCTTTTTCTGCTCTCTATAGTTTGAAGCCTTATTACTGCATACTTCAATCTTTTTTGTTGTACTAACTAAGTCAGTAAAGGTCGCATAGTCTCTTACCATCAATCTAGACTTGATACTCGATCTTAATCCTTTTGCAAACCAAAAGATCTTCTGTTCTTCAATAGTCACTTGATATGGGGTAATACTTGCATACTCGTCAAACCTTTCTTCGTACTCTGCCATCGACATGCCATTTTGTTGGAGTTCACACAAATCATATCTGATATCATCTCTCACTCTACTCAAGAAAAATCTTTCTAAAAACATTCCTTTGAATCTCTCCCAACTCACTTGCTCTCCCTGCAGCAAGTTTTTGGAAGCGTTCCACCACTTCGCTGCTTCGTCTTCACATAAGAGGGCAGCAACCAACACTTTATCCAAACCTGATTCTTCTCCTTTTACTAGTCCTAATGTACTCTCCATCTGGTTCATCCACTCTTTAGCGTAAGAGGGATCTTCAAAACCTCTTAACACAGGTAAATTCAATTCTTTGAATCTTTTTAATATTTGCTTTGATCGATCTTCCTCTATTTCGCCAGTCTCCACCTCATCACCTGATAATACTAACTCTGGTATCTCAATACAATTTGAAGAGCTAGCACCTACAGCATTCCCACTTTCCTCTTCTGCAATCCTGAATCCAATGACAGAGGAAACCATTCAGTAAAAACAACATTTATTACTTATGCAACTTTACTGCAAACCACTAAGCACAGGATTGCTTCAAAGAGCACACAATACTAACAGCTAACACAAGGCGCAAAGATTCTCAAGGAACCTCGGTTTCAATAAGACTCTATATCTGAGTCTATCACAATCTGTAGTGAGACTATACATTCCATTCTAACTTATCTATGTCTGTGGTCTACAAGTGTCTTCGGTCCGCCAATCATTCATTGTGATTGACCTGAAAGACATGAACAAGCACGACACTAGTTATATACGAGACACGCCTCTCCTTCACAACCATCAACCACATCCTCTTCATCAAGGAATTTACATTTTTAATGAAATACACAAGCAATCAAAGCATCACATCATATCTCGCATAACTTCAAGGGGAACAATTCCCATAGTTCTCAACTGTCTATGGTATTCACTTCTGACTAACTCAACAACACTATTGATATCAATTGTGATAACTATACTCATCAATACTTCGCGTATCAAATTCTATCTTATACTGATCCTGTATCTTCAGCATTACTCGTACAGACCTTTGTCTTGCACATCTCCTTACAGTATCTATCAAACCATCTTAACGATATCCTTGGCTTTGATTACACATATTTAAGTCTTTTATCTTCTTTTTTTTTTAAGAGTCCTAACACACCTTCCTTTTCATAAATTATAGAGCATGGATGCATTTGCAACTACATCGTTATGGAGGTATTTGGTCAGTGTTAGGATTGTGCTTATATATATATATTTATGTTTCCTGAATCCATAAATTATGGGTCTTCAAGTCCCGTGGGATTATCAACTCAACAAATTCCAATAAAACTCATCATTGTGGTTTACTTCTGAGATCCTTAGGCATAGTGCGCATTCTATACTTTGGTATCCACCAGAAACAACCACTAAGGCATAAAACATATGTAAACCCGAGTCGCTTTCCCAACCTATATATCTACTTATTACACATTTCTTATTTCCCTTATTTCCTATAGCTCTCTTAGCATCTTATTCAGACTCATTAGTTCGGATCCCTAATCAGAATCACTCACTCGATTCTCGTACTCTTCTCTTATCTGTATTCATAACTTCTCTTAAAATGTAGCTCTGATACCACTTTGTCACGACCCGAATTCCAAGACACCACTCGCGTCAGTACGAGGTCAATCCTGAATCCCAAGTCGAGACTCTCACCCCCAACTAAATACTAACTAACCACTTACTACGGGGGTGGCACCACA
>JAUPMG010116358.1:1236-11875 GCA_031762675.1 Pachysandra terminalis | reverse complement strand
ATTAAAAGACTTGAATCAATATAGAACTATAACGTATCATTACTTTTATAACGTTATACTCATTAAATTAACCAAACATTGTGGAAGCATTCATTGAAGCGTTACATATTGAATTTGACGTTGGGATATTGAATATTCAATTCCAAAACGCCTGTTCATCCAAATGTCTTCAATCCATTCGTGAAACGTTGCAAACGGTTAAAATAATGAGTCTGAGGCTATAAAAGGAGGATGAGGCATCAGAAGGAAGGATCGAAATTCTGAGCATTTGGACATCCTCTGAGAATTTATAGAGCGTTTTGTCTTAAAATCTTTATTCTGAAACTCACAAAGTTCTGTGTTGTCTTTCTGAACCATTCCTGACTGATCTTAACCATTTTCTCTCTTTGTATCATTGGAAACCTTTCATTGGAACGGTCATTATTGATTTAGGCCAGTGAAAGCAAGTATTTGAATCCATTGATTGTGCAAACCAATTGATTAAAAAAAATGGATTGCCGGACCGACGGTATCAGTCAGGACCAGACCGGTCCAAGTCAATACCTGTTGGACCGTTATATTTATAATTTAAAAAAAAAAACAAAAACAAAAACAAAACTTTGGTACAAAGGTAGTTCGCCCATTTAAAAAAAAAAAATGGATTGCCGAATCGGCGGTATCAGTCAGGACCAGACCGGTCCAGGTCAATACCTGTTGGACCGTTATATTTATAATTTAAAAAAAAAAAAAAAAAACTTTGGCTCAGTTGGACCTATTGTACCGGTCTCTGGACCAATTGTATTGGCCGATCGACACCTATATCGATTGGACCGGTCCAATCCAAAGTCACTTGATACAATAATTATATCGTGTCTTGGGATCGAACCGATCCTGGCCGATCCTTGAAACCATGGACGGGTGGGACAGTTCGAAAATTGCCAACTCTGACATAAGACGATGATGAGTTTGGTGTACTCAAATGCTTAAAATGAATATACATATGATAGATTTCTAGGTCATAATAACTCAATAGAACCCCACCGTATGAGTTTGATTTCCATAGATGAGGCCCACTTCATCCTAGCATGTGAATTGTCTTATATGACCCTTACCCTTCTAAGATCACGTTAGTACCTCATTGGTTGGCTGCCTATCACCTGTCTGAAAGCCTTATGATGGGGTTGGAACTTGGAAGGTAGTGTGGTTTAGGGTTGTCTTGAAGTATATAACTGTAAAATAGTCAATTTCTTGGTTTGTTGTATTAAATTAGTGTACAAGTTACTCAAAGGGGGGAGTTGTTAGAACTTAGAAGCCTTGGGAAGGATGAGAAGACATGGATAGGAGCTCTACTTCCAACATTAGTTGAAGTTTTTCTATTCAAGTTAGGGATCAACAACAATATCTTCTAGTTCTAGGTGTGTGTCTATATATATATAAGAAGGTTTTACAGGTGTGGGACAGGGGCCAAATCGATTTTGATCGGTCTGGACCGATAGTACCATCCAGTTCAAATCTGGTACAAAAAAAATGGACCAGTCGGTTGCTAGATTGATCTAAATTGATATCGGTTTGGACTGTCTAATTCATCAAATTAAAAACAAAAAAAAAATCGGATCAATTATATTGTCTAGTACAGACCGATGCTGATTGTATCGATCTAATTCAAAACCCCACAACATAATTGTTTGTATCGTGACTCGGGACCAGACTGATCTTAACGGGTCCCAATACAGACCGAATCGTACCGATCCTTTAAACCTTGATGTATGATAATACTCTTTTGAGGAGATCACCAAGTTATGGATACTATTGAATGAATTTACTTATAAGAAAAGTCAATACTCTTTTGAAGAGATCACCAAGTTATGGATTCTATTGCATGAATTTACTTATAAGAAAAGTCATTTTAAAGGAGAATCATTTGTTATAGTTAATGAGATTTCTTGGCAGGTAACAAAATGCTTTATTTCAATTCAGTTGGGGTTAGCAACATGAATCTTGTTTTATCATTCCAATCCATTTCTTGATGTCTGTGTGTCATCCTTGGGGCTATGCTAATTTTCTCTGTATTGTTTCAATTTTATCAGATAAATGCTATTCTTCAGTAAACTTAACGAGTTTGTGAATGATTTTTGTTTTTGAAATGGTTTCTTAACCTAAACTTGGTTCTAATCATAATAGAATTAGCTGGGCCCACCAATTATTCAGTTAAACCTGAACAAAAGTTGGTAAAAAATAAAATAAATTTTGATCACTCACAGTCACTTCTGATCCGACGTTGTGCTAGAACAATAATAGTTACCCTTCATCAGGTGAGATTGCACATTTGATCAATCAGAGTCATCAAAGAGGTGGACCAGATTCGTCATATTGGATCCCATCTCTCTCTCTTTCTATTGGCTTACTCAATTCCATTTTTGTGCTTAGTAAGTCACAGTGAGGTGTAATCACATTATCGTTAGAAGTAGATCTTCTGTGAGCAGAAGTCCTGTGAGTGTCCTGTAATGTAGAGAAAACACTCTAGAGCGGAGCCCACTAAAACTGCACCTAAGAAGTAAAATTGTATTTTCGCCCCTGGGTGTTGTCTCTACACCGCAGGGCTCACAGGACTTCTACTCGCAGAAGATCCCGGCCCATTATCGCCATAATCAAAATCAAAAACTTAAAAAAGTAATTCTAGTGTTGCTTCCATTGCAAACGAAGCAAAGATGTTAACGTGCGCATATAACCGTCCAATGCGTTCTATTATGCGCACCTCATTTATAGATTCGGTTTCGTCAAGATTCGCTGAACCGTGAACGTTGTCTCGGGAACTTTCTTTTTTGGCGAATGTGTTAAAAAAAAAAAAAAAAAAACTATTATCCTTAAATAGAGTATTAATTAACCTGTATTAAAGGAAGATGGCTTCAATCCGTCATGCATGAATCCTGGCCATATAATAGTTGAAGGGTCAAGATGATCACATATTAATGAACGGCTTGATCAATGAGTTTGGTGGGCCTTATGTACTCTGCTTTGTTATGTTTTCTTTCTGAAATAGGTGGGCCCACTTAGTATGACCATATCACATGCCGTGATTTTCGGTATTATCATGCCACACATCACAACCCACTTCAAAGGGTTGTGGCAAGTAGACTCGTAGTCTTCATTGGTGGGGTCACATCGTCTGGAGCACGGCTTGGCCTAAAGTTTGTGGGAGGAAATCAGCTGTGGGTTACGCTATTGTCCTTGCTGCGGAGGTGGTCCGTGATTGGTTTAGAAATTTTTTTTCATTCAATCACAAATCACATCGCACAATAAACCACATAGTAGACAACAACTGATTTTCTCCCATCGTTCAGAGCTTGTCCGTATTTTGTGATAATTTGTTTGTATCTCGCGATGAAGCTATTCGAGATACAGGTGAATCATAACGGGATACAACCAAATCATTGCAGGTCCAATCTCTGAATCAGCTTTTGCGAATTAGACGATGTAGCACCTACTTGGTAGGGTACCAACATATATTATCATTTTTTTTGGCTGCCATTTTCAGAATGCATTTCATGGCTTGGAATTAGTTTCAATACGGTGAAATGAGTTCTCACGAACAAAGAAAAAGTTCTCCCGGAATGAGAATGAGAAAATAGTGCGATCAAGATCCTAAAGGCTTCGTTTGGATAACTGGAATATAAAAAAAAAAGGACGATTTTCTTGCATGCATACTATGTATGTTTGGATATATAGAAGGGTGAGTCTCACATAAATGTTTACGTGGAACTAAAGATTAGCAAATTGGTCAATTTAAGACTACGTATTTGACCATATGGGTGGACTAAGCCAATTAAAAGTACAGTGCCATAGTTAATATGGTACCTAATTCCATGGGCCATATAGTCTTTTAGTAAGCCAAGTATTTATGAATCTATTGTGTGGATTACCAATGGTTTGACCATGAAGCTCATTTTAAGTAAATGACAATAATACCCATCACTCTTCTAATTAGTTTGCTGCTCTTTGAGATGTTAAGAGACTAGTGGGTGTATTTGTCATTTAACTGAAATATCTGTTTAAGATTTCTGTCTCTAACAAATTAATGCCTGTAAATAACATCACCTTTTTTTAACTAAAAAATGAAAAAAATATTTTTATTCGTAATTTGTCGAGAAATCAGATTCGGATGCAAAGCAACATTTAAATTAAGTTAATTTAATAGAACTGAGACGAGAAACGACAAAATCCCTACTCCCTCCTTTTAATTTAGCGTGTATATTCTGCCACTGTCTCTCTCTCGCTCTACTGACCCAGAAAACGAAGAGAGAGAGAGAGTAGAGAGAGAAAGCTCGGAAACCGTGCAAGGAACAGAAAGAAGAAGAAGTACCAAAAGCAGTGGAAAAGAGGTTCAAAAACTAGGGTTCGCAGGGTTTCGAAACGAAGTTCAGACGTCGAGGACGAGCCGAGTTGAAGGTCTCCTTCTCGAGATCTGCTGGTAAGAATAAATGTGAATGTCTCTTTAGGTTCATCTCTTGTTCTTCTAAATCGTTTCAAAATGATGTTTCTTCGTGTTTTTCTGGTTTGAATGATGTGGAAATCGAGGAATAGTTTGTATGGACTTTAGGTGAGTTTCTAAGTTACAGGAGCGTTTGAATTTCTCTGCGTTTTGAGTTACTTTTTTGTTCGTGATGATGATTCTTTTGAAGTTCTTTTTGGAAGAAATTTGTGTTTTCGAAAAAGTTCTGTTGTAGAATAACAATGCTGGTTCGTTTTGGAGATCGAGAGTTTGAAGGCTGCAGGCTTTTAGAGGCTTTCTGATTTTAAAGTGAAATCAAATGTTAAAAGCTAATATGTGTTTCTTTATCTTCTTCTTCCTTAGCTTGATTTCTTCAGGAAGAACTTTTGTTTGCTTTAGCTTGAGCTCGATTTCTTTTGCTGTTCATGCGTCGTTGACGCTCTTCCTCTTTGCTTTAGACAGGTGATATGGTTTTCAGTAGCTGCAACTCTCTGGATACTACCGATCGAAGGATTTAAACTTTAAAGGTGAAGATGTGTTCTGCGATCAAGCTCTGTATTATTGAATAATGTGATCGTTTTTCAACTTTTTCTTTTTAATTTCGACAAATATTCCTATCTGATCTACAAATGTGCTTTTTCAAATCCATGTTTCTTCAAGGTCTTTGTCTGATTTTTTGAGCTTTAATGGTGAATGCGATTAATCAGTGAAGTTTCCGCCATCAATTTACTTCCAAAAAGGGGAGGAAAAAAGAAGAATAAAAGGAATGATCCAAGCTTTTTGAGTTCTGTGACTTTTTGATCCTCAATACTCATTAAGATTGTTGAGGATTGTCTTCATCCTTCAAACTTCGCCTTGATTCATGGCAAAAATGGTGGATATTCAGACAAGTTTTAGTTCTTTTATTCGTAAAATTACCTGAATGCCCTTCATTGGAACCTGATAACCCTGATTGTTCCTTGGTTATATATGTTTATTAACAAAATCCTTCACGGGTAATTTTGGCAGTTTTGTAAATTTTGGTGTCGGTTGGTGACGGTTACAAAATGATGGGTTTCAACAGCAGTTTCATTCTTCTTCAATTTTCCCTCCGGCACTATCTGACATCTAAATTTGGTTTCTTTTGATTTTTATGTTTATCTCTTGTTTGGTAGGTGCCGTTAGTTTCTTTAAGGGGTCGTTTGGTTTCTTTGTTTGGCTATGTAGACAAGGAATACTTATCCTTTATGAGGTATTTATTTATTCATTAACATGTACACTGGATTCCTGTGCTTGTCGATTTATGAGCTTGTGACTTGCTTGAATTGCTGCAGGCCTTGTGGGTCAGGGAGCTTTGAAGGAGTTAACTTTACTTTACTTGTCCTCGTTTTACTCTTTTTATTTGAAGAGAGGTGAAAGATGCAGACACCAAAAGCAAGGTAATCTTTACGCTTCTTCTTCCTTTACTGTTCCTTCCAGTCTTCCACTTTAAAAATCTGTGGTAACTTACTGCTCCATAATCTAAGGAACTGTTTTATCTTCTAGTGCAAATTGGTAAGAATCAGTGGGATGAGTTCTATTTTATAGTCTATTAAATTGGATAAAAAAATTAATTGACTTTATCTCCTCACCCCATGTGGGTGCTGTCGAGGTTTTAAAGACTGGACCGCTCCCGTCCGGTTCCGATCCGGACCGCCGGTACAGACCAGTACCGGCCGATCTGGATCCGGTACAGAAAACAAAAAAAAATTCAAAATTTCAGACCGGCTCTGGACCGGTCACCGGTCTGGTGGGATCGGCGGGACCGATTGCCGGACCACCGGTCTATAATTCAGCGATACAAGTCTTTGTATCACGGGTTGGAACCGGACCGGTATCGGCCGATCCTTGAAACCTTGGGTGTTGTTCTTCTCTGATCAAGAATCAGAAAGGGCCCAAGATGAATATGGTCATTAAGTCTATACTGATTCTGGGTCTCTCTCTCTCTCAAAGTCTATCTATCTATCTACAACATAAGATACTTTATTCTGATTTATTTCTTTACCTATTTTTGCCTTTTCTTTATGTTTTCCCCTTTTGTTTGTCGCATTCTGGTAGCACCATCCATGTGCATATGCAAATGAATCCAAACATAATTTAACATCAAGTTACAGTTTAAGAAACTTGCAGCTTGATGTGGACAGTAAATATGTGATGTAGATTACATTAGGCATCCTAAAGTTAAATGGTACAATGTAATTATAATCGTTAGCCTGCATGAATAATTTTTATTAATACTATAAATTATTTAGTATAATTTAATTTTTATATAAATAAACAAAGTTTCCTCTGAAGTAAAACAAAGGTTAAATACTGTTTACACCAGAAATAAAATGGAAGTGACCAAATACATGATAGATAATGCAGTAATTGGGTACAGTGAACTTTAGGATTGTGTTACATGGACTTGGGTACACTTGTCAGGTGTGTTTCTGGATGTCAAACTTGTCTAATCCCCTTATCATAGTATATGGGGATTCAACCCATCTACTCTTTATGTTTTGAATTTATTTGGATGAGTAGTACTGATGTTTCTATTTGAGAACACCTTGCAAGTGCACGAGTTCTATCGTAGCTCGGCAAGTACAAGGGTATTGTACCCAAGGGATTGAGATGATTAACTTGCTTAAGTCACTTGACAACTAATTAGTCCAAAACAGGGTTTGGTTGATTTAATAAAACTAAGAATTAAATGACTAAAAGAATTAAAATGCAATGAATTAAAAGTGGGAAGTTTAGTCAAGGGAAAAGGCCTAGGGGCTCAAATTAACCACTAACCTCCTAACTTTGGGCAATCAATCCAACCTAGGGCTTTGATGAGTCTGTATGCTAAATTGGATTTTGACTACAAGTCTCACCAATTTCCAAGAATGTTAATGGGAATTGTATTATAGTATAACCCATCTTCGATAGGCACGAGTTGTATACACTAAACTACTCTGACAACTCGTCTTCTCTAAGCATGGACTATCTAGTTAGTAATTTTCCATTCGAATAAATACCATTGCACAACCATCATATTTAAAACTACAAGAATTAAATGTGTGCATATTAATTTCAAGCAAAATATATTCCAAGATATGTAACATACATTCCAAAAAATCAAATAAAACCCTATAATCAATTGTTATTAAAACAATCCTCAAGGTCATGCAATCCATACAAAAATATCAAAACCCTAAATAAGAATGATAAAACCTAAGAGTTACTTGGCTAGGGTTTCAATGAAACCCTAGAATGAAGCTTAGCTCCTCATGGATGATAAAGACGAAATGCCGAGATGAAGATTGCGATCCGCATGCCGAACGCCCCTTCTTTCTCCTTGTTGAGCACGCCCCCTTCTCTTCTTTTCTTTTCTTCAATCGCCCCCATTTTAGTCGCTGAACCCCCACTTTCTTTTCTTAGCCGATTCGTCCTCTCCTCGGCTCCCCATTCGGCCTCACTTTTCATTCGTTTTTTTACCTTTTTTCATTCAAATCCGTTTTGATTTACCTTTTTGTCTTCCCATCAAACAACATGTTGCAAGATGAAAAAAGTCAAAACCGACTCAACCATGGGCCCATGCTAAGCGATCCGAGTCCATACAACCAATGAGCCACCACCAAACAAGGTAGTTTAGTCACTTACCCACGAGTTAAGCACTTTAAACCATATAAGCTTTTAGCAACTAAAAAACAACACCACCCACCGACTCAAGCCTTTTCTTTTAGCCCATTCCATTCGGTCCCTTCTCTTTTCTTCTAATTTGGTTTCTTTTCTTGCCCCTTCTTTTAACTAATTCCGTATTTGCCCAAAATGCCAAAAGTAATTCGTATTTTCCCAAAACAAATCACACCTTTGGAAACGAATTGGGCTGAACCGGTTTCTCTAAGGCATTGGGCTGAATCGGTTCCTCTCTAACGCATTGGGCTGAACCGGGCTCGGTCAGCGGCCTATTCTTTTTTTTATTTTGTTTTCTGCTTTTGCTCGTTTTAAGCTTGATCCGACCCGTCCTTAATCTGAATTTGCTCGACCACTTCCAAACCTGCAAAACATTAGAAATGCATTAATTCATTCTCTTAAGCATAAGTCTAGGACTAAAAACCATGAATAATAGGGCAATAGATGCAAGTGCTACGCACTTATCAACACCCCTAAACCCACACTTTGCTAGTCCACGAGCAAAGAAATAATTAAAACTAATACATTCCTAATCATCCATCCATACAATTGCCATCATATGTAAATTTCTGAAATTAACTGATCACATCAACAATTAGGAGATCACATCCTAACCAAATGAATCAAACCCCGAATCACCCAGATTCAGTTCCTAAATGACTCCACATTGCATCTAAACATTAATTCACTCTCATATGGTGCAAGTACACAAATTCAAGCATTTTAAACATGCAAGTGATCGTGAAATAGCCATAATCATGATATAATTGCTAAGTAATCATAAACCACAAAGTATGCAAAGATTTTATCAGTGTACAAAACAAACCACTCATGCTCTTACCACTCTATACCTTCGTTTCCTCTTATTCTAGCTAAACAAATAGCATGTGCAATGCCCAGTTCTTATAGAGCTGCCTAGAAGACCCATGTAACGAGCTTTTGACCTTTGATCCCGTCCCAGATGGTCGAGGGCATTAGGTGTTAAGACACTCCTAGGATCTAATTGCTCAAATCAACTGAGCTACCGAACCAGATTAGCTACTTATTCATATATATTAGTGACATATGCAATGTTCAGCTCTTATGCAGCTGCCTAAAAGACCCATGTAACAAGCTCTCGAGCAATGCTCCCGTTCAGTTGGTTCAAGGCATTAGGTGATGAAACACTCCGATGATCTAATAACTTAAGTCAGTTAGGCTACCAAGCCAAACTAGTCACAGAACATGCTAATTCCTTGCGTGTCCCTAGAAATGAAAACCAAGCAATCTAAAGCACATCCAATTGATTAAAATCATCTCGTAATGTGATAGTCTCAACAAAATTTCAAATTTTTTGTATTAATGACGTCAAGAATGACGTCATATGGGTCCCTTTATCTGGATTTCTGTTTTTTTTTGGTAATTAGTTCTCTTTCTTGGGGAACTGGTTACTTTCTTTTCTTTGTTGTTTGTACATTCTCTCCCTTTTTATATCATTCTTCGTTATCGATCAAAAAAAAAAAAAATGACGTCAAGAATGACATCTATCCTTCTATTCCACACAATCACACCCCCAAACCTAAATCCTACATTGTCCTCAATGTAAACAATAATAAGCATGGGGAAACGATTAGAGGGGAGCAATACAGCCTGATGGATGGCAAGCTAGATGTTGCTCAGGGAATGATGATGGAGTCCACACGACAAGCCATTCTTTATTATGATTTATCTAACCTTTTATTTCTTTATTTCTGTAAAGCAACTATGAAAGAAACTAAAAAGTGTGTAAGAAAACTAAATATAAAACAATTGAAACTAATAAAGAAATGCAATAAAATCAAAGAACTATACTCTAAACTGTACTGAAATGAAAGAAATGCATGCGTTGCCTCCCATGAAGGGCCAAGTTTAACGTCTATAGCTAAACGCACGTGATCTCAAATATCAACATACACGGGTTCTATCAAGTCAATGGACTCAATGTCTCCGTGCTCCATTACATTCTTAACAAAGAGCTTTACTACCTTAGGTCTCCATGGAGGAGCTGAGATGTAACACACGGATTCAGGCAAAGAGTGTACCTCCTCAATGGAGGCATCAATGTCAGAATCCTCTGTGTTAAAGTGAAAGTGTGACCTCCAATGGGTCCTTAGGTACAATGGCGGATTCAGGCAAAGAATGTACCTCCTCACGGGTTCTATCAAGTCAATGGATCATAATCCAGAACTGCTTGTTTATTCTGGAAAATCCTAACATGAAAAAAAGCTTAGCAAGGCTCGTCTGGAGCAAACTAGTGAAGATTTCCGTTAATGGTGTGAAACAACTTCTTGAGAAGCTACATGGTGAGCTGCTATTTAACAATGAAAAAGTGAGGAATTCGATTGAAGGGCATCTGGTCTTCTAACTTACCCAGATATGTTCCTTTAAGTGGAAAGCTCAAACTAGTGAAGATTTCCGTTAATGGTGTGAAACAACTTCTTGAGAAGCTACATGGTGAGCTGCTATTTAACAATG
>JAUPMG010116347.1:0-11875 GCA_031762675.1 Pachysandra terminalis | reverse complement strand
TAACATATATATAATATTTAAAAGAGAATATTACAAAATTACAAAAATACCCTTCTTGGTATTTCGAGATGTTACAAGAACAACATGGAACATATGGAATATGCCCCTTAGAAATCACAATTCACTTTGCATGTAACCTAGGATTGGCCTAATTCTGTCAAGTATGATATCATATGAGTTCAGATGCGATTATTGTATATTGTGCTTCCTCATGGACCCGATTTCATGGGATAATGAGATATTAAGATATGAATGTTAGACCTGGAATGGTCACTACACTTACAATTGATGGCACATCTAACACATATAGAATTTATGTACTTATTGGCTAGTGTAGCTCATGCTTTTAGCAACCAGCTTTCAGGTTCGTTTTTCGTGTCAGCAGCTGAGGAGATTGTGATTTAGGAGGACCTTTCGGTTCGTAGAGTTTGATGGATGAGAGAGAACTTGGTTGGGTACAACACTCTGACGATATGTTAGTATTAGTTTAGAGTTAGACATTCCTTTCTTAGAATTTATCAGATTTAGATGTTGTATTGTTAGTTACTTATATCTTACTTGAACATTATTATAACTTCCGCTTATGTTTTGATAACTGCTAACCACTCCCGTAGAAATAAGGGGTAAAGGTTGCGATTAAATCAGAAAATCTCAGAAATTGTGAATTTTTGGTTTGGGTCATGACAGCACAGCATTGACTCAAGACCTTATCTTGGTCAAGAGCAATATCCTATTTCCGAGACCACACGGTTGAGTCTCGTGATTGAAATAAGAGTGATGTGATGTAAGTTCCACATCCAGCGAGGAGAATAGCAAGGACGAGTTGAGGGATTAGCTACCCCAACAGACTCACTTGTTGCCCAAGGGCATTTACCCATAGGTCTGCACGTTTGTCTAAGCTTTGATGGAATATCAGAGAGAGAGAGACCTCTATAGTATGTCAAGTGTTATGTTTTCTTGAGGGAGACCACACGTGGGTGCAAGCCTCGGTATTTACCATTGATCAAAAATAAGTTGGGGGATTGTGCCTCCTTGGTTGAAAGCCTATAAAAATAAGATGTACACATAGAATAGTCCTATTCCTTAGACAGTTATGACGGGGGATGATTTCAGGTTGCTAGAACATGACGGGGGATGAATTCAGGTTGTTGGGACACCCTAGATTGAGACTGGATTAAGAGGAAGCATGCAATCTTCAACATACTGACAGACAGCATTTTGCATTGCATACTAGACTGTTTGTTAGCTCACCTTAGTGATTACTGTATAAAGGTGCACAGCATGCATAATAAATAATTTACCAAATGCATCATATCTTGTTGTGACTTCATTTACTGTTTGGATTGAGAGTATCATGAAATGATTGGTTTCAAGGATAGTCTTATATATTCCTAATGTTATTAACTTACTGGCTAGTGTAGCTCATGCTTTTTAGCAAACAACTTTCAGGATCTTAGTCGAGCCGGCAGCTGAGGAGATTGAAGTTGAGGAGGATCTTTCATTTTGTTGAGCTTGGTCAATGAGAGAGAACCTAGTTTGGGTACAGCACAATAGAACTTTAGTGTTAGTCTAAAGTTAGACGTTTCTTCTCTTAGAATTTATCAGTGTAGTTTTGTATTTTAGTTACTTATATCTTACTAGAACCGTAATTAACTTCCACTTATGATTTGACCATTGTAATCCACTCCCGTAGAATTATAGGTTGAAGGTTGCGAATAAATCAGAAATCTCAGAAAATGGGATTTTCTGCTTGATTCATGATATTCTCAAAGGTGATTCCCCGCAGGTAGACTAGAGCCTTCAGACCATCCTTTGATTCCAAGAGACCATATCTCAATCACATGGCACAAACCCCCAACCCAAACCAATTTATTGTGGAACTCAAAGTTGATTCCCCACAGGTCGGCTTGAGCCTTCAGATCGAACTTTGACTCCAAAGATTGTGCCTCACTCATATGGCATCAATCCCCAAGCAAACCAACCAAAAATCCAACTCAGGAACACCATCGGCAGAGTCACTGATGTACCGGTGCCTGCCGGTGGATCATTTATAGTGTAAAATTGGTCCCTGTCGACAGACTCACCGGGTGTTTTGGTCCCTACTGACGAACCTATCTCTGTGCATTTAGTTCCTTGTCGGCAAACTCACCGGTGTACCAGTGCCTACCGGCGAGTCACGTAATTGTGGATTTTCTAAATCCGAAATCTGAGACTACGTCGAATCCGAATCATAGGAAACTCATATTAATACGTCTAATCAATACCAAATCTACCAACATCACATTAGATCATTATTTAACAAAAGCAAAGTAATAAAACAATATTTAATATTACTCCGGCTCGGTGTAAATCCAAAACACAAATCAAATGAATACTTACTATATAATCGGTCATCCAATAAAATAGAATTAAATCATGCTTTCCTACGTACCGCAATGAAATATGAACTCATACGATAATTCCGAGATCAACTACAACATTCCGTAAGGACTATACAGAAAATGAGACTTACGTTGGGGTTTAAATCTACGCTTAGCAAGCGCTTCCTCTTCCTTTCTCTTCTTCTCTTCTTCCTCTTCGTCTTCTCCAAGATAGGTGACAGCTAGGGTTTGATTCTAACCTAGCCTTTCTTCTCTTCTCTCTTTTATTCTCTCACCATGTCTCCTAATAGAATTCTTGTCATATGGAAAGGGTGAGGGGAAGATATGGTAGTTTCCTTCTTTCTCTCCATTTCGAAACCCATGTTACCCACGTCCTCTCACACATCCTTGCGTTCTAATTTTTGGATGTGAATTTATAAATTACAAGGAGTACCCAGCTTGAAATCTTATTACCCCATAGACCCCCAAAACACATACTTATGCTCTAAAGCAACCCTATGCTCTAATTAACTTCTAATTTAGTATACCTAACAATATGAAAAATACTCAATGATCAAGATTCTTTCTATTGTCAACTAACTCAGCTTTCTACATTAATTGAAAGCATAGTACAACTAAATTATTTTATTGGATTTCATTTGTTCTTGTAATATTTTCTTTAATCAGTCTCGAATTAATTATGATAATTATTTCCGAGTTAGGGTCACTACACACACCCGGTGGAACCCATTCTTCTTTTCATCTCTAACTTTAATGCCTTACTAATATTTATATCTTGGTGTTGTATTTCAAAAATGACACATCGTGTTACAATTTATTACCATAAGATCTCAACAAACCAGGGCGAGAAAGGGGCAACATTGACGAAGGCTGCTTACCATACCACAATTACTATCAACCGCTCTCCCTTGGGAATCGAAATACCACATGCTGAGCTCAACATGGCCACTCAAACCCCGATGACTTCTAAGAGGGCATTGAAGGCCAAGAAGAACTCAAAGACCAAGAAGGTTGCAAAGACCGAAAAAAGCCTTTATACTCAAGCCATTGTCAATACGGCCAAGAAGGTTGGCCCAACACCTTCTAAGGTCAAAGAAACATCCCCCAAGTTGGTGAACCTTAGAACTCCAGTTCTAACTGAAAAGGTCACTCCTTAAATTGTGACCCCTAGGGTTCACGCTACACCCTATGCAAAGGCTTTCATTCCTACTCAAATTATGATCGGAAGTATTCCGATCAACCTGGTTAATATGCATCAGCCGTGATAGCTATTATCAAGGAAAGTGAGGGTGTTCCTCCAGTCACACAGAAAGTAAAGATCACAAAGTGGCCACAGACCCCAGTGTCTCAAGTGGCCAGGTCCACGTTCGAAAAGAAAAGCACTCCATGGCCATCCACTCCTATACTAGAAAGGAATCGATCTATGACTCCACTCTGGCTAAGGATTCTTGAACTTAGGAAATCTTCAAAGGATCATGTGGATCCTTTAAACATCGCCAAGGTAGCTAATATACCTTTAATTTCAAAAAAGAAGAGGTCTCAAGTTATCAGACGGCCACGAAAGGATGTCGATCCTCAAATGTCATTGAGGGCATCTCTTTGCCCATTGACCGCATTCACTGTTGAATAATGCTCGAAGGCTAGTTCAGACATTGAAGCGAGGAAATGGGCATTCATCTATGGTTTTGTTTATGCCAAAAAGGCCATGCTTGCTCATGGTTCGCAAGTAGAAGTTGTGCCTAAAGATGAACCAAGGCCATACACATGTCTAATGACTCGGTCTAGGGAACGTTTGGCCCTCTAAGATACCTCTGACACTTTGTCAAATACTGGATCAACTTCTGAAGAAGAACATGTTTCAATTTCATCCACGAGTTCTTCAACAAATCCATTATATGGAGACACTGAGTCTCTTTTTCAAGAAGAAGAACTTCTAGATGATTTGTCTACCAATTTTCAAAAGAAGATGAATATAATCTCAGCAGATGAATTTGAGCCTAAAACCATGTCAGTGTGGTAACAGGCACGTACAGCATTGAAGAGCAACTACAAGAGTTGCAGAGAAAGATGGTTGACAAGGATGCAGAAATAGCATCTCTTACTGCCCGATTAGCTAACCAAGCTAGTTGATCAACTCAATAAAATGTGCAACAACATCTTTAGCAACACCCCCTCAAACAGATTTTAGGGCCTCTATTGCGAAAGTCATTAGGGAATTCTAAGCTGTTATGTTACCTCCTGTTCTTGGCTATCGAAAGCCTTACCCTGCTCATTACAATACCATCCTATTCCCTCAAGGGTACCAGAAGCATACCTTTGAGAAATTTGATGGGGTTAACGATTCTCCACAAAAGCATTTAGCCCACTTTCATTCTGGTTGTGGAGAATCTTCTCTGACAGATGCCTTGTTGATAAGGTAGTTCGTTCAATCTCTGAAAGGAGTTGCCTTTACATGGTATACACAGTTACTTCCCAAGTCGATAATATGGGATGATATGCAACGAGCTTATTTAGCTCAATTTGTCAATTCAAAGAAGAAAGTTTCAATCATTGACCATGCGGATGCCCAGAAATGGTCAATGAACGTGTTAATGATTTCATAACAAGATGGCGGAATCTTAACCTCCAATGTCCGAAAAAATTGACTGAGCAATCTGCAGTTCAGATGTTCACAAATAATCTCTAACCAGAGATTGCCACTTTTGTTGGTACTGCCGAGTCACAAACATTTGATGCACTTGTTTCCAAAAGAAATAATGTTGAAAGACAAATGGATCATCAAAGGTTGATGGCAAAGAAACCCTCTGCCTTAACAAATGACAAGACAGAGACCAAAAGAAGTGAGACAAAGGAGGCTATGCGCACTTTTGTGAAAACCAATAAAAAGAAAGAAATTGGAAGTGTGAGAAATCCTCCTCTATCCCTTAAGGAGAGAGGGGAAAAGAAATAATCCTTCGATGTTGAGGATGTAGATTGTATATTGGATGATCTCCTTAAGGAAAATGTCATAACGCTTCCTGAACCGAAAGGCCTTCCGATGTGGATAGGACCAGTGATCGGAAATACTGTCGATATCATTGGATGGTAAGTCATACCATTAAGGATTGTTTTATTCTTAAAGATTTGATTCAAGGTATGATTGATAGAGGAAACATTGAAATTGCTGGACCTCCTCCCAAGGAATCCACTATGACATCAAACAGCGTATCTCTAACCAGAGAAGAACCAGCATATGCTCCTGTACTTCCTCATGGGGAAATACCAGTTAAATTTGAATTTGAAAAAGATACTATTGACTAGTTATGCCTACCCAGATATGCCACGGTACGGAAACCCAGACATTCCCACACTTTATGAGCTTATGACTAAGACAAATTTGGAATATTGGGATAATTCTTCTATCACTGAAGATGAAATGCATGATGGTCGGCAAACTTATGTCAGTAAGAAGTCGAAAAAGCAACTGGCTGTGCCTCCTGTTAATTTGAATTCTAAAAACTCTTCCGTGATGAATTTTTGTGGTCGTAAAGGGTTGTAGAAGAAGAAGAAGTCTTCTAAAAAGAAGACGCAAAAAAAGACTCAAGTCCAGTCAGAAGATGAATATCAACAATCTACAAGGATTCCATTCATTTTAAAGGACTACATTGAAATTGAGTTATTTGATGACGATTTGTTAAAAGAAGAGACCGTCCAATGTTGCATGATATCCACTCAGATACTTGATCCTTCAGATCTTGAAAATGAACAAGATCGAATAATGCTTCGATCAGGTCGACATCTCTTACCATCAAGAACATCATCACGGGGTAAGCGATCGATTGAAGGTTCAAATCAAAGCCTATCATGCAAAGCAACAAAGAACCACAAATTTTTGCTAAGCAAGAGAAAATTGTACTTAGTGATAATAAAAAATCACAAGTTAAGGAAATACCTTGGGTCTCAATCACCCAACGATATGGATCGTTTCTTGATTTGAAATCAAAGAAAATAAGGAGGCGTATTGCCAAGAAAAGCAATCCATCAAAGATTATCATCAAGAAGCCAAAAGTTGACTTATCTAAAGAAGATCTACAAGAAGAAATCATGCAATGTTATATGGTCTCTTTTGAAGAAGAAAACATCTCAGATACACAAATCTCAGATACTGATCCCGAGGTTCATAAAGTCACTCTCCATTCTGAACAGCGTGTTGGAAACCCTACAAAGAGAGACAGTGCGAAAATACCTCGGATAAAGAGTTGCCTGCACAATCACAATCAAGTGATTCTAAAGGCAAAAGTGTTGAAAATCCCATAGTCAAAGAAGATGATCACACAGACGATCGATCCTCTAATTAAGGTCATTCCACAACACTGGAATGTGAAAACAACTCGGATGGTCAAATATGATGTCTTAGCACATCTTAAGCGTATTCCAGCCTTACTAAGTGTCTACTATGCCTTAAAGTTGTCTAGAAATCTTAGAAAGGCATTAATACAAGCCTTGCTGAGTCCCGACTTCTATAAGGTGGAAATTGATCAAGTGGTGGTTCAAACGACATCTTCAAAATATTATGTCTCATGCATGGCATGCATCACGTTCATTGATGAGGATCTACAACTTGGGTTAGCAAACCACAATCGACCCCTATATGTTAAAGGGTTTATTGGTGACACATCTCTCAACCGGATCCTCCTAGACTGTGGTTCAGCTATAAATATACTCCCTTTGAAAACTCTTTTGGCCATAGAGCTCATTCTTGACAATTGTCACCCTCAATAATGACAATTCAAGGGTTCAATCAAGTAAGACAGGGAGTTCTCGAGACAACTGCATTGAAGATGGAAATGGGAGAGTTATACACTGATGCCCTTTTCCATGTGATTAATGCTAATACTTTATATAATGCTCTCCTTGGGCGTCCTTGACTTCATACCTATGGGGTGATACCTTCAACACTCCATTAATGTTTCAAATTTAGTAAGGATGGAGAGGTTATAAAGGTCGCAGGAGACCCAAACTCATTTCATGGTGAAGAAGCTAATTATTCTGATGCTAAATTCTACAAGCCAAAGAATTTAACTTCTTCATTTTCCTTCAAAAGTTCAAAACAAGAAGTTAAAGGGGGCAAAATGGAGAAAAAGGTTGGATCTTTGCCATCCAAAACACCTCGAGTTAAGATAACTCTCTCCTCTAATGAACAAGAGGTACATGATGTCAACAACTTAAAATTTGCTTCAAAGCCCAAGATGACTTTCAAGTATACACCTAAAAGTCAAAGACAACCTGGGCAAAAAGCTCTGGTATTGATTCATGATACCATGACAGTGCTTACCACAAGTTACACAAGTCCCCTTCGAAGAATCGATTAGTCTATTCCTAATACCCAGCTCAATGTGTCAACAACATTTAGAGCTAGAAGAGGAAGAACCAAGCGTGTCGTTATTCGAAGAAATGCACCGTTGTCTTTGAACTCTCGGAAGGATAACGCAAAAAATAGAAGCACAAAAATGATATCAAAGAGCCGATAAACTTACATCAAGTCCCTATTACTGAAGCAACTTCCTCTGAATTGCAAGTCTTCACAACCTGAGAGTCGACCATCATTCGAAATGATCAATATGAAGAAACATCCAATCAAGGGGAACCTTGGGTGACAGTCTTTCAAAGACTTGGCCCCCCTTTCAATTCCAAACCCAAAGGAAAATGGAAGAATTATGCCAAGATGATCAAGCCACGCAAGGTCATCTTCAAAAGGTCCAAACATAACTAAGAATCTGATGATGTAAAGACGACTAAACAAGTCTATTGCACCTCTCTTAACGAAAATTCCATAGAGGATTCATCCTATCAAGAGGAATATTTTGATAGTCCATCAATGGGATGTGAAGAAAAAGTTTGAACTCCTCAAAGAATTCCAACCTGTGCCATCGCAAATTGAAGATGGAAGTCAGGAAACTATAGATGACTTGCGTGAAATAAACTTGGGAACTCTTGATGACCCCAAGCCTATCCTTGTCAGTTCCCAGTTGACTCAAGAAGAATTGGCACAATATGAAAGTCTCCTTAGATAATATCAAGATGTATTCGCTTCGAGATATCAAAACATGCCGAGATTGGATCTAGAAATTGCAGTACACAGACTGGCAATTTCCAGTCAAAAATGGCCTATGAAGCAAACTTACGGCCAGAGTTGGCAGTTCAAATTCAAGATGAAATTGATAAGTTGATAAGCTTTGGCTTCATATGAGAAGTTAAATACCCCACTTGGATGGCAAACATCATTCCAGTGAAAAAGAAGAAGGGACACGTTCGAATCTGCATAGACTTTAGAGATCTAAATGATGCTTGTCCTAAGGATGAGTTTCATCTACCAATCATTGAATTATTAGTAGATGAAACAATCGGATTCAATGCTTTGTCCTTTATGGACGGTTTCTCAGGTTACAATCAGATTAAGATGGCACCTGAGGATGAAGAACTCACTGCTTTCCTCACACCAAAGGAAATGTATTATTATACGGTAATGCCTTTTGGGTTGAAAAATGCAGGAGTCACTTATCAGAAAGCCATGACAAACATCTTTGATAACATGTTTCACAATACTATTGAATGCTATGTCGATGATTTTATTGACAAAACCAAGGAAAAAGAGAATCATCTTGACGACCTTAAAAGAGTTTTCAGTAGGCTTCGAAGACATCAATTAAAGATGAACCCTTTGAAATGTGCATATGGGGTAACATCAGGGAACTTCCTCGACTTCGTTGTTCGACATAGAGGAATTGAGGTTGATCCCACCAAAATCAAGGCTAATATCAAAATGCCACCTCATAATTTACTTGAGTTGCGTGGACTACAAGGGAGGCTCGCATATATAAGGAGATTTATCTCTAATTTATCTGGAAGGTGCAAACCCTTTTCCAGATTGATGAAAAAGGATACATCATTTGTGTGGGATCAAGCATGTCAAAATGTTTTTGATAGCATAAAGCAATATTTATTAAGGCCACCAGTCTTAGCAACTCCTTTTAAAAGAAAACCTCTGGTACTATATATTGCAGCATTGGAACATTCCTTAGGAGCTTTGCTTGCTCAAAACAAAGATGATGGAAAAGAAAATGCCTTATATTATTTGAGTCGAACTTTAGTGGGGACATAACATAATTACTACCCCATAGAAAAGACTTGTTTGTCTCTTATCTTTGCTGTTCGGAAGTTACGACACTATTTATTGGCATATTCTATCACCCTGATATCAAAAGCGGATTCTCTCAAATATTTGATGTCCCTACCTATATTATCTGGGCGATTAGCAAAATGGTCTCTACTCTTATCATAGTTTGAGATTTTATGTGTCTCAAAATGCAATAAAAGGGCAAGCATTAGCTGACTTCCTAACAACGCATCCAACTCCTGATGATTATGAATTTTCAATGTCATTACCAGATGAAGAGGTTTTGTATGTTGAAGCATCTAAACCCTGGAAAATCTATTTTGATAGGGCATCGAGAAAGCGAGGAGCGGGTGCCGATGCTATCTTTATTACACCTTCTGGTGGTTTGATACCGTATTCATTCTCCCTCCTTGAGTTTTCCTCAAATAATGTGGCTGAATATGAAGCATTAACCATTTCTTTGGAGATAGCTTACGAGATGAATATTGATAATTTGCGGGTGTATGGTGACTCTCAATTGATCATTAAGCAACTAAATGGTCAATATGAAGTAAGAAATGAAAATTGAGTCCCCTACCATCAAAGGTCTAAAGATTTGATATCCCAATTCACAAATATAGGAATTGATCATATACCAAGATCAGAAAATGATAAAGCTGATGCCTTGGCTAACTTAGCCGCATCATTGACCCTTCCAGAACAAAGAGAATTGCAAATTACTATAGGGGAGCATCATATCCTTCCACCAATACAGGAACGCCTGGAGGAAATCACAATTGTGAATATGGTCATAGTCTATCAAATTGAAGAGGATAAATACTGGCGTCAGCCTATTATTGACTATTCGCAATATGGGAGTTTGCCAGCTGACCTAAGAAAAGGGTTGATGTGAGACGACGAGCCCCTCGCTTCACCATTTCGGATCATATATTATATAAGCGATCCTTTGATGGAATCCTATTAAGGTGTTTATCAATAGAAGAAGTTGTCCATGCCCTCCACAAAGTGCATTCAAGGACATGTGGAGCGCACCAAGCTGGCCCCAAGCTCACAAGACAGCTTAAAAGGTGAGGCTATTATTGGCCGAGTATGGTTCGAGATGCTATGAATTTTTCTACCAGTTGTAAAGTGTGTCAAATACATAGGGATTTCATATAGAAACCACCTCAACCTCTCCATCCCACAATTTTATCGTGGCCATTTGAAACATGGGGATTGGATGTTATAGGTCCTTTTAAACCCCTGTCCTCAAACCAACATGCATATATATTGGCTGAGACAGATCACTTCTCAAAATGGGCTGAGGTTGTGGCACTAAGGATTTGGGGGCAATAGAAGTTGCAAATGTTATTCCTAATCATATCATTTATCGGTATGGAGCCCCATAAAAAAAATTCATATCGTGCTAAATATTTTAAGTGCAAGCCTCTGATCAAGTTAAGCGAAAGTATAATTTTGGCAATGCACTGTCATCATCTTACAATCCATCGTCAAATGGACAAGCAGAAGTTTTCAATAAAGTGCTTTGTAAAATCCTTAAAAGGATGGTGTCTAAATACCGACGGCAAAGCCACTGTGTTTTGTAGTGAATTGTATTTATTTACAGGTTCGTAATCTAGTAGGAATAGGGAAATTCTTAAAAGAAAACACACACACACACAGATATTTAACGGTGGTCTCATGAGACCGTCGTTAAATCCTATATTCCTCGGCAGTCCAGACCGTTGACAAATGACCAATATAAATTATGAATACCCTATTTAACAGCGGTTTATAACTGCAAAAGAAGGGTTAATAATTAACGGCGGTCTCAAAAGTCGTCGTGCATTAGCCATTCCTCGGCGGTCTGGACCGCCGACAAAGGTTAAAACATTTGTTGTGCTTTCCCTCTTTAACAGCAGTTTCTACCCGCCAAGATATTCTTGTAATTGTCGGCGGTCCACTGAAACTGCCATCCATACAGCCGAGAATGCTTTCCTCGACCTGGCATTGCTCGGGGGTTTCCCTGACCGCTGACAAAGGTTTTGACGGCAGTCTGGAGACCGTTGGCGGCAGTTTTGGACCGCCGGCAAAAACCATGTGTTTTGTAGTGTTACCAATCATAATTTGATAATTTCCACGATATTCAGTACAATTAGAGAGGCTGATGATTGTGGATTTTTAAACTGAATAATAATAATACCACTCGCAATAGAACGAATCCTTGTAGATAGGGCTATTTTAAGGGTGTCGAACCTCAAGGACTGAAGGGAGAAAAATTGTTAAATTAATTAAATTATTTCTAATTAGCAGGAAAGATCAGATTTTGATTAAACTAATTAATTCTAAAATTAAACTA
>JAUPMG010116336.1:0-11876 GCA_031762675.1 Pachysandra terminalis | reverse complement strand
TATCATTGGAGAGTGGCCTTGACCCTATTCCAATTAAAAATACATTCTAATTGTTTTACTTACTGGGCTAAGTGTAGATGACGTCTTATGACAACAATTTCAGGTAATTTAGATGGAGAATACCATGACAACGGAGAAGAAGATGAACAATACGTTTTTAATGAAGTGGCTGAATTTGATGAAAATGTGAAGTGAATTATACTTAAAGTTTTGCGATAGAATTTATCTTTTTCTTTCTTATTTAGATATGACGTATAGAGTTAGGGATTTGATTTAAATTTGAGAGTAGGATGTAATTATTTTATTTCCGCTGTGATTTTTCCTTAGAGTTTTGGCTGTAATAGATAGATTATTTTTCATTTATTTTCAGTAAAATAAATTCCTTTAAGTTTTATTCAATTTCAGTAATTTGGCTCTTATATTGATTACCACTCCCGTAGTAAATTGGGGTGAGAGTCATGTCTTAAAAATTAAGGTATTCAACATGAATTTCTTTACATTTGGGATGTGACAAAGTTGGTATCAGAGCCTAAGTTTTCATGTTTTAAATCAGATTCCAAAGTTTTGATTGCCGATGTTTTGAAAGTTTTCAAGATGTTGATATTTCAAAGTTTTTTGTGTGTCGTGTGAATTATTAATAATCTTGAAATTTAATTCATGATGAGACTTGGATGTTATTTTCTTTTTCTATAGTTACTTAAGTTGTTATTCAATGGCCGGTGGAAGAAGGGGTAGTAGTGTGGATACAAGTGTGCCGTCAGCAAGCAACGATGACAACCAGAACCCACAACTGGCTGGAATCTTTCAAGCTATGGAACATATGGCTGATATGATGCAACAAAAACAAGC
Organism: Pachysandra terminalis; assembly: GCA_031762675.1. Lineage (NCBI taxonomy): Eukaryota > Viridiplantae > Streptophyta > Magnoliopsida > Buxales > Buxaceae > Pachysandra > Pachysandra terminalis. The sequence continues at coordinate 11,027 of JAUPMG010116336.1, read as the reverse complement.
ACAAGCCGAAGCACAAGCACAAGCAACATACCAATACCAACAAACCTACTCTCAGAAGAATGTCAAGAGTATTAAGAAATTTAAGATGTTAGGACCGACTATCTTCAAGGGAAGTACGGATCCGATGGAGGCACAAGCTTGGATTGACTCTTTGGAGCATATTTTTGAAGTAATGTAAGTAGAGGATTTGGATATGGTTCGATTCGTTGCTTTTATGCTTGAAGGTGAAGCGAGACGATGGTGGAAATCTGCCTTGGAAATCGCGTACATTTACACATGGGAGGATTTCAAGGTGAGGTTTTACTTAGAGTCCAAGAACGGTAAGAAGGGAGAAGGAGTTAGAATTTATGAAGCTGGAGCAAAGAACCATGACAGTATCGGAGTATGCAGCGAAATTCACGGAGTTATCTCAGTTCGCTACTTATGTGGTTGATGATGAAGAGAAGAAGGCGTTTAGATTTGAGAGTGGATTGAAGCCAAGCATCAAAAGCCGATTGATCGTGAGGGAGTTCACAGAGTACCACAAGGTGGTGGACTGTGCTCATAAGGCTGAGAAGGACATGATAGAATTCCGGAAAGCACAAGACCAAAAGGCAAAGAACAAATTTAGACCTAGAAACTTCAGACCCAACCCAACTGATGCTCAAAAGAGGCAAAGAACACAAGGACCGACCAGCACTTCAGTACTTCAAGCCTCGATCATAAGGTGCTTCAATTTTGGAAGATTGAGAGATCACATAAGGAACTGCCGACTACCTAAGAACCCACAACAGCAGTAGCAACAGTTCGTGCCAAGACCACACTACCAATAGAACCCCAAACTGGTACAATAACAAACTCAGCCGAAAGTAGCTAAGAATGGAGCCCCACAGCAGCAGCTGACTCAGCCAGGCAAGATCTTTGCCTTAGAATCGCAGCAAAATGAGGTTATGGAAGGTACGGTTCACATCTCTCACGTCTTAGCCAAGGTACTTTTCGATACTGGAGCGTCACACTCTTTCATATCCCTTTCACTTGTAAATTGTTTAAATTTACCTTTGAAGGAGTTAGAAAAGAATCTTGTAGTGGGAAATCCGGTTGGTGGGACAGCATACTTAGGGAAGGTATGTGAGTCTTGTCTATAAATCGTAGGTGAGATCACTATACGATTCGACCTAATTGTGCTGGACATGCATAATTTTGATGTAATTTGGGAATGGATTAGCTAATTGCACATCATATGCAAATAGACTGCCATAACCAAGTAATTCACTTTAAAACACCTAAAGGTAAGATTGTAAGGGTAGATAGATCAAAATCTGGTGTGTTAAATTGTTTGGCATGTTTAGATTTATGGTCTATAGATGAGAAGAGAGGTTGGGAAAAAATCCCAGTCGTGTGTCAATTTGGAAGCATTTTCCAAGACATACAGGGACTACCTCTCATGAGAGAAGTAGAATTCAGTATAAACTTAACAGCCAGAGCGAACCCCATTGCATTGCCGACCTACCGTATGACACCGACCGAACTAAAGGAGTTAAAGACTCAGCTAGACGACCTACTTGCACTCAAGCTCATCAGACCAAGCTCATCCCCATGGAGAGCACCCTTATTGTTTGCAAAGAAGGACGGTTCACTACGATTATGCATCAACTACCGAAAGCTGAATCAAGTGATTGTGAAGAACAAGTACCCACTGTCACGAATTGAAGATTTGTTTGATCAACTGAAGGGAGCAACATACTTCTCCAAGATATATCTTAAAACCGTGTACCATCAGCTACTAATTAAGGAGGAGGACATTCCGAAGACAGCATTCTGGACGAGATATGGTCACTTCATATTCGTCGTCATGCTGTTTGGATTGACCAATGCACCAGCAGCGTTCATGGACATGATGAACAGATTTTCAGACCTTACCTCGACAAGTTCGTAGTCGTGTTCATTGATGACATCCTGGTTTACTCTCAAACCAAGGAGGAGCATGAGGAGCATTTGAAATTCACCTTACAGACTTTGGCAAATCACAGTTTGTATGCCAAATTCTCTAAGTTTGACTTTTGGAGAGAGGAGGTCAAATTCCTAGGACACATGGTGTCTAAGGATGGAATTACAGTAGACTCGGACAAAGTAAAGGCGGTACAAGATTGGGAACAACCCAAAAATATTTCAGAAGTTAAAAGCTTCCTTGGACTAGCTGGATACTAGCAACGGTTCATTGAAGGGTTCTCCCATATTGCTACACCATTGACGAAGCTTACAAGGAAGGAGACTAAGTTTGAGTGGAATGAAGCACGCCATCAAGCTTTTTCAAAACTTAAGGAGAAACTCACTGCAGCAAACATGTTAACCATCCCGGAGCAGTGTGAAGTTTATCATCTATGCGGATACATCATTGTTAGGACTTGATTGTGTCCTAATTCAAGAAGGGAAGGTTATCGCATATGCCTCGAGACAACTCAAGACGCATGAACGAAATTATCCTACACACAACTTGGAGTCACAACAGTAGTCTTCACACTGAAATCATGGAGGCATCATCTTTACGACAAAACTTTTGAAGTCTTCTCAGACCACAAGAGCCTACAGTACCTTTTCTCATAAAAGGACTTGAACATGCAACAAAGAAGGTGGATGGAGCTCATAAAGGATTACGATTTCTCATTGCAATACCACCTCGGCAAAGCTAATGTGGTGGCAGATGCGTTAAGTCGCAAAACCTTGCAGCATGGTGGCACATATGATGGTTCAAGAGTGGCTCATGTACGAGGCACTTACTGAGATGAACATGGAGATCAAAGAAGAAAAGAAGGGTGTGATGCTATACAACATCTTCACTAAGCCAACTTTGAAGGCCAGAATTGTAGAACTCCAAGCCAAGGAGATGTGGATGAAAGAGTTAACCAATGATGCTGAAAGTACGAACTGGACCAAGGAGGAAGATGGAACCATTAAGTACAAGGGACAACTTTGTGTGCCTGATGACAAGGAGATTAAGGACGAAATTTTGGAGGAAGCACACCGTTCACGCTATTCAATTCATCCCGGAAGGACAAAAATGTACCACGATTTGAGAAAGCAGTATTGGTGGAGAATGATGAAGAAAGAAAATGAGGAGTTTGTAACTAAGTGCGTCACATGCCAACAAGTGAAGGCTGAACATCAAAGACCAGCGGGGTTGCTACAACCCTTACCACTTGGAGAATGGAAGTGGGAGCACATTTCGATGGATTTTGTTATGAGACTACCTAAAACCCGCAACAATCACAACATGGTTTGGGTGATCATAGACAGATTTACTAAATCTGTGCACTTCATCACAGCAAGAACCACGATGAACACCGATGACTTGGCAAGGATCTATGTGAAGGAGATCATCAAACTTCATGGAGTACCAGTGACTATCGTTTCAGACCGAGGATCCCAATTCACTAATTTTTGGGGGATTTTGCACAAGGCCTTGGGAACACAACTGAACTTCAGCACTGCATTCCACCCTTAAACGGATGGAAAAATGGAGCGTGTTAATCAAGTTTTGGAGGATTTAATTCGAGCCTGTATTTTGGATTTTGAGGGGAGTTGGGAAGACCACTTGCCACTTGTGGAATTCTCATACAACAACAGCTATCAATCATCCATTGGACTGGCACCGTTCGAAGCTCTGTATGGAAGACCATGTAGATCCCCATTGTGATGGAATGAAGACAACACACATATTGCCTTCGGACCAAAGATCATTGCTGAAACAACTGAGAAGATTAAGTTCATAAGGGAGAAGTTGTCAGAAGAAGCATGCCGATGTGAGAAGGAGAGATCTAGAATTTATGGTAGGAGATTGGGTATTCCTTAAGGTTTCACCAACCAAAGGAGTATTCCGATTCGGGAAGGGTAAGTTAACACCAAGGTTCATTGGACCTTTTGAGATATTTGAATGGATAGGAGAGGTGGATTACAAATTGCTACTGCTGTCTAGCCTAGAACAAGTGCACAACGTATTTCACGTCTCGATGTTGAAGAAGTACCACCCAAATGGAACCAGTGTGATTGATTGACAGACCGTAACAGTTATGGAATATGCGACTTATGAAGAATATCTGGTACAGATTCTAGATCGTAAGGAACAAGTTCTGCGAAGTAAGGTGATACCGTTAGTGAAAGTACTTTGGAGCAATCACGAAACATCAGAAGCAACATGGGAACTTGAAGCCGACATTTGGGAGAAGTATCCACAATTGTTTGACTAGGTAAGCGAATTTTGATGACGAAATTGTTTTCAGGATGATAGAGTGTAATAACCCAACTAGTTTAGGGGAGTTTTGTGTAATTAGTTAGAAGATTAAAGTGTAATTAGTTAGAAAATAGGGACTAATTTAAAAAATTTAGTATTACCTAATTGGTTGACTTTGACCAATTGTGATTGGTGGGTGTACAATAGATCATATAGAGTGCATCACACACAATCATAATCACAAAATTAAATCGATGGCTAAGATTTCGCTGGAATAATTAAACTAAATAAAGGTTAGGATTAAAAAACAAGTAACTTAACTTAAATTAGGATTAGAAAGACAAGAACCTACTCTAATTAGGAAAGTAGGTAAGCTAATGATTAAGTTTTACTAGAAGTAGTAATTCCCAATCATTGGTGTATATTAAACTAACTAAAATCCAAGGACTGGGATTAGAAACATAATCCTAAACGAAGTATAACTCTAGACTATGAGACAACATTGATCTGAGTAGGATTAAGATTGGATATAAGCAATGATTAATTCACATTAGAACCGGGACACTTTAATCTAAAGGCGGTAATTAAACTAATCTAATCTAAGGGTTGTTAACTAAGACATAATCCAATTAAGAGAACAATTCCTAGACTAAGCTAAACACAAAAACAATACTATATAAACACTAGGGTGGACGTGTGGTTCATTATCCAAGAGAGTGAGAGAGTGTGGAGAACTGCTGAAGCTTTAGAAGCTTGTGAATGAGAGGTTTAGAAGTTGAACCAAGGTGAAGAAGAAGAAGAATCCAACGACCAGCCGAGGTAAGTAATTCAATTACTTTTTATTTTTTATTTGGATATAGGTGAGATGCCATATCCATTGAATATGAGCACTTTAATTCCAAATTGAAGAACATGTTGATTTATTCTAAAAACTTAAACTATTAGCATGATCATCTTGGTGAAGGTAAGTTAATGTTTTGGTTGATTTTATTGATTGGTTTTGGTTGGAATGTGATTTTAATATGAGTGTTAGTTGAAGATTTTGCGTAAATATAATTTAAGATATTAAAATTGTGAAGTTTGCTGGTTTCTGGGCGAACTGCCAGGCTACCGGTGTGCCTGTTAGCCTATCGGTGGACCCAGGGAGCATCCGGCAGGATACTGGTGTGTCGATAAGCCTATCGAATCCCCAATATTTGTTTGATGGCACTGTTTAGCCTACCGATGGCCTACCGTTGTACCGGTTAGCCTGCCGGTGGCTATAAGATTTTGTGTTTTGGAATTTATGCGCCTGCTTAGGCTGCCGGTGGCCAACCGGTGTGTCGGTTAGCTTGTCAAACAACCCATATTTGTTTGAATAATGAGTTTTATGCTATGTATTGGAATCCTGATTGTTTGTCATTACTTATATATTGATTATGATGATTTTATGACAATTTTGGATGAGTGATTTGACTGATGAATATTTTATCATATGGTATTCATGAATTGACTTGATTTGGATACCATGAGGCATGTACCATGTCCATATTGATTATTTAGAGATATTTCACAACTGTACACATAATTGTATGCTAAATTAATGTCCACAATCACTACACATGAACAGCACAACCTGATTGCACTGTTGACCATAATCTAGTCTTATGCTTGACTATACCATCATATCTTCACATAGATTGACGATTATGATTTAACTGAGTGTTATTGTGATATGAGTATCATGATACGGTGAGGAAGTCTCGGATGGACTGATTTGCATAGGTTGAGGGAGTCGCGAACCCAATATACCACATTATTATTTTCATCTCGATAGCGTATTGTTATACGTAACGGATGCCGAGTGAAATTCTGTTGGCATTCGCTTAGTGTATGGCTCACCGAGGTTAGTTCATATTTTTTACGCCTTGTTATTACCCGCGACCGCAGATAAGTGGGGGAATTGTGCCCTCTTGGTCGAAGCCACTTAAAACCATGATGCGCATATGGAATATCTTACTGAGAGTGGCCCTGTATTGGAGGGATGGTTCGCTAAGACATCTTGCACAATAATTGATTGGTCTCGTGTGGGACATACATTCCTCAAATTCTAAACAGCATGCATATTTGCATAGCATATGTTTTTGCATGAATCACACTTGGTGATTATCCATTCATTATTGCATGAGCATGCATTGCTTTCATTAATAATTGAACCACCAGACATTGCATTCACATTGCATATCTTATGATCATACTATATTTCATTAATTGCATGCTATCAAATTTATTTTTGTTTAATCTATACATTATCATTGGAGAGTGGCTTTGACCCCATTCCAATCTTAAATTCAGTTTAATTGACTTATTTACTGAGCTAAGTGTTGCTAACGCATTTGAGCATAACCATTTCAAGATCTTTAGTTAGTGGACAGCAGGACCATGGTGATCAAGGTGGAGACCAAGTCAAAGATGAAGATATTAGCTGTAATTAGGATTTATTTGCTTATTTTAGTAGAATGTGTAATCGGGGTGGTTTACTTAGATTTGTGTAATAGGTTAGTTAATAGGGATTTGATTTAAAGCATGAAAATAGGATATTTTATTTGTTTTCCGCTGTGATTTACTTGATTGTTTTGAATTTAATAGACTTAGTAATTATTTGATTAATTTCAGTAAACACTATTTCAGAAGATTTATATTATTTCAAGTGGTTTGGCTCTATATTATTTCCACTCACGATGAAAATTGGGGTGAGAGTCACGTTTTGAACTTAAGGGATTCCCACGTGAATTTCCTTTGAGTTTGGGATGTGACATTGTGAATCCTACAAAACCACACTATACACTTGCAACAATTGATGTGGAGACATATTTACTGTAAGGTCGTGGATCGAGGTGTTGATGGAGATTGTTGGACCGGCTGATCATCGGATAGTGGAGTGCTTTCGTATATGTGATATGGTGATATCACTTGTTTAGTATAACATGTTGTTGCCATATGGTTTTGATTTCCATGATATTGCATGATGGTTGGACTGATGTTATTCCTTGAGGATGGACAACAAAACTTATTGGTTACTGGGCATTCCAAAAGCTCACGCAACCTATTTATGTTACAGGTTAAGGTGATTGATACTTGGCATGGATTGGCTTGGTGTTGTTTCAGTTATTTCTGTTTTTGATTAGTAGTTTCAGATTTGATGTAATAGGCTAATTGAGTATTTATTTTAGGTTTGTAGGCTCTTTTGAAGCCATTAGCATAATTTGATGCAATTGGATTTTTAAAAGTTACTTCCGCACTTTGACTTGTTATTGAATTTTATTATGGTTGATTGTTGTGTGTTCTGCAATCCATTATTGGGAACCCGAAGGCCGCACCTCGTGATCGGTGCCACCCACCTCAAGATTCGAGCATCGGGATCCGGGACATGACAATGTCTGGAAAATTTCATAACTATCGAAACACTTTCAAAAATTCTAGTTAGCCGACCTACCAACCGACCAACCAACCGAGATTTTCGGTTGACCAAGATCCCTTCAGTTGCTCAACCAGTAACCAAAACTTTAAAACACAAACGTTCGGTGGCATTTTTTGTTAGACGAAGCCTTTCGGTTGACCAACCCGAAATCTGCCCAAATTCCTGAGAATTTCGGTTAGCCTGCCAGCTAACCGAACTTTCCGTCTAGTTGATCCATAAGATAATATCCACTAGCAACAGCCTCTTATATGATATAAGGCCCTTCCCATTTAGGTGTGAATTTTGGGGCAGATAGGTTGGCGTGAACGTGGATAGCCACTCTTAACACCTTATCACCTATCTTGAAATCGCACTTGCAAACCATTTTGTTGTATGCTCGTGAAATACGAGCTCGATACATTATTGCTTTATCCTTCGCATTACGTCTTCTTTCCTCAATTAAATTGATTTCTCTGATTCTACTGCTGATTTCCTCTACTTCATCTCCCTCTCTGGTTGCTCCTAATGCCATAGGAGCAGAAGTCACTTTAATTTCCGTTGGTAAGACAACATTACTACCGTATACCAAAGTGAATGGGGATTCTTGAGTTGAGGTTCTCTTAGTGATACGATATGCCCACAATGCCATTGTGAGCTTTTCATGCCACTTACCTCCTTGGTCGTGTACCATTCGACTAAGGATTCTTGCTTGAGTTTTGTTAGTGGCCTCAGCTTGCCCATTTCCTTTTGGATAGTACGGAGTCGATCTGATGTGCTTTATGCCATAACGTTCTGTCAATAATCAAACATCCTTGTTAATAAAGGGAGTTCCATTATCAAATATTATCCTTTGAGGAATACCGAATCGACAAATGATGTTATTACGGATAAAGTTGCTGATGGCGGCGCCAGTAACACGTCTTATGGGGATGGCTTCCACCCATTTATTATAACATTCTATTCCAGTGAGTATTCAGATATGTCCTCCCGAATTAGGACTGATGGGGCCAATCAAATCCAGTTTGTAGTGACCTTAACCGATAAATAATATATTTTAAATTAAATTGAGATTAATTAAAGGAAATAATTAATGAAAATGATCAATAGGGGGGTTAATAGGAATTAATTGGTGCCTTTCCTATGATTAATGATGTTGATTCATATGTTAATTAAAGCTTTAGGTTAATTAGTAATCAAACTTTAACGTTGGGGTTTGGGTGTAATAAGAATAATATTTGGGGGAGGTAACTAAAATTTATCGAAATGTTTTCAAATTAGAAACGTAGTGAAATTGTGGGGGGTTGTGCGTGGGTTGGTAAGGGTGAGGATGGAAGGGAAGTTCCCATTCCCATTTGTAGTGACCCGAATCTGAAAAATTAATAATAATAATTACTGTGTAATTATTTAATTGAGTTAAATAAATTTAAAAGAAATTGAATTCTAATTGATGGTGATAATATGTTATAAGAATTTTGAATTGGATTAAGTTATAATTAAGTGGAAGTATTGGGATCGAATTATAATTAATAGGAAATAGGGAGAACAACGTAATTAATTAAAGTTTATTGGCTGGAATTAGTAATGGACATGTGATTCAATAATTAGAAAGAAAGGGTAGTTTGTTAATTGCAATGGAATTTGAATTGGATTAGAATGAGAGAGAGAGAGAGAGAGAGAGAGAGAGAGAGAGAGAGTTCCAATTTTTAATTAGAAAGTGGTTTCTAATTAGTAAGAGTTCGAATTTGGGAGGTTTCTTGGTGAGGAAGTTTACTTTATCAATAAATTATGTTTGTGAGAAGTTAGGAGAGGTTTAGGAAGTGAATTTAGTAACTAAGGGAGGTTATAAATATGGGGTTTTAATAGTGACGTGAATAGTGTTTTGGATTGAAAGATTAGAGTTTGAGGTTTATAGAAGAGAAGAGAATAAGAGAGAAGGTGATAGAAGGAATGAGAAACTAGTAGAGGAAACACACGCTCATCGGACATCAACTATCTGTAAGTCTCATTTTCTATATAATCCGATTAAGATGTTAAGATTCAAATTCATATATTTGTTTGTAAAACAATCATGGATCTAGTTTTGGATTTGAATGCATGGGATTTATTGTTTAATTTGATTTATTCAATGATTTAGGTGTGATTGATTGGTTGGTATGCCTCATGACCTAGTGGATTTGATTTCGTGACTATTTGGAAACCCTTTATGAATTCAATGTGTTCATATTCATGTTCTTGATTGTTCATATTTATTTTGACGATTGATTTGCATGAGATCTTGTTTAAATTATGAAAAATAGCATTGGGTATGATTTAATGTGTTCCACAATGAAAACTTATTGATTTGAGACCTTTAGATTAGACGAAATTGGATTTGGGATCAATGGGCTGAGATCCCCAAGATTTGGAAATCCCTAGATTGAACCCCGTCGGCACCCCACCGGTACACCGATGAGGCTACCGACAGGGGCTTACTTTTAGGCTAATAAGGGGCATCGATAGCCACCGGTACACCGGTACACCGGTGAGGCTACTGATGAATCACTGCAGACTTTTATCCATCGGTAGCCACCATTACACCGGTGAGGCAACCGACAGGGGCCTATTTATGGGAAAATTGTGCCCATCGGCACCCACTAGTACACCTGTGATGGTATCGAAGAGACACCCAGATTGATTCAGGTTGGATATTTAGTTTGGAATTGATGTGGACTCGTACCATTAACATAGTAATTGACTTATAGGACTCAAGATAAATCATAGGCATCATGTTAGAGTTCCATGATTGTTTGGTACCCATCATTCACCCTTGGACTTGACTGTATTGATATTGTTATAATCTGAACTAGATAATTGGAATTTTAAATTGATTGTATAGTATTGAAACACCCTTTGAGCCTCATGGTATGCCCCACACCTTTGATTATAATGTTGAGTTGGCCTTACTTACCTTGCACTCATAGGTGCCAAGTACTTGGAACTAGTTGGTTCGGAAGTGATGTGGACTTGTATTGTTTGCATTGGTATTTGGTTTACGGACTCAAGGTTGATCACAGTCATCAACTTGAGGTTCCATGATATTGGTAACCATCACTTACCTTTGGACTTGAACATAATTGTTATTGAAATAATCTGGATTTAGTAATTGTATTAGTGAATTGATCTTTTGGTATTGATAATACTTGGAAAATTTATGATGGCATCTAATCTGATTATCTGCGTGTATGGGCATGAGGATAGTTCCTGTTGATGACTATAATTTGGTTCTTAGATAATAATGGTCATACTAGGCTTATGCAATTGTTAAGTGTGCCCGGGAGGTGGCGAACATGGTGGGTGGAATTCCTTGAGTGTTAAACACTCTAAACTAGCATAGTGGTTGGA
>JAUPMG010116315.1:0-11877 GCA_031762675.1 Pachysandra terminalis | reverse complement strand
TATAATGTAGTTTTTAAAGAATCTTGTATTAACCCGATCTAACTCGATTCAAACCAAACCAAGGTAATTTGTCTGGTTTGGATTTAGGATTTTTCATTTTAATTCAATTCGATTTTTTGGTTAGAAAATTTAGTTGTCAATTTGGTTTTGGGTTAACCTCACCAACTTGGGTTTGGTCTTGAGCTAATGTCAACTTGATCCAAAACCAAATTGAGTTGCACCCCTATCTCCAATGTAGGGGTGTAATCCGGTTGGTTTGGTTCGGTTTAGTGGCCAAACTTAAACCAAACGAAGATTTATTGAACTAAACCGAAATATAAACCGATTCATAAAATTTAAAACCGAACTGTACTACAGTAACCAAAATCGAAAATTGAACCAAACCGAAGTGAAAATCAATAATTTGTTTTTTTCAGTTTGATTTGTTAAAATTAATGTTATTTCATATAATAAATATACATACATACACATAAACAAATACATAGAGGTATATAGGTCTTGTTTGGTTCGATTTGATTTAGGGATATTAATTTTAGTTCGGTTTGGTTTGATTTAATCGAAGCCTTAAAAGCAAACCAAACTAATTGGGTTTTTGGTTTTCCAAACCGAAATGAAAATATCAATCGTGTATGAATACCAGAGAGACAATTTATAATGTTAATTTAAAAAAGAACTATTAAATATTAAAAAAAAAAAAAAATCTTTTTGTCACGTGAAAAATGTGTTGGAACTCAAATTTAATATTTGAGATAGATTTGATCAACAAATGATACAAATAAGAGTGTATTATTCTTCAAATAACGTCTAAACTCAAAAGTGTCTTATAAAAAGATTAGATTTTCATATTCTTCTATCTTGTTGTCACCTTCACCATCTACATTAGTCCTCATCATAAATGGTTAAGCAAGTTTAAAGACGATCAAGATGACTTATTCAAGTAGCTTGATGTGATCGCAGCCGCCAATGCTGATCGGAAACTTGGATCAGACGTGATCGCCTTTGTTGCAGCAGAGATAGAATCCGTCAAAGACTGTTCATGAACAGGACTAGTACTAGTAGAGTTGTTGTTTTGCATGCGAAGTTGCTGAAACTGTTCTTGATGAGGTTGCCTTCCAAGATTTAGAGATCCAGCAATCTGGGTTTTGTTATAGGACTGGATTCCATAAGCTGGGTACCCAGTACTCCCCCAAGACATTGGAAGGGTACTGTAAGGTTCTGAAGAAGAAAAGTTGAGATTTGTTGAAGAATATCTAGGAGTACTAGGAAGGAAGTTTGAAGATTGCCTGAGGAGATGAGATGATAAAGAGGATGATGATGAGGACGGATTTGCAGTGAGATCAAGTGTAATTGTTGGGTATGAAGGTGAAGATGAGATTGAAGAGCTGGGCAAGTAGAAAGGCCGTGATCTTGAGTTATCATAAGACAGATTGAAGTTTAAACCATGGAGGCCAGCAGTGGTGGCCGAGGCACCGCCAAGGTCGGGCCGTGAGCTTGATGAGCCGGATAATAGCATGGAAGCAGCTGCAGAGGTGGTGGAAGCCATAGCTGTGGCTGAATCTGGAAGTGGGTGGTTGTGGGTTCCTTCATAGGTGGTGACCAGGATGGACATGTCCTCAGCACATCTTTGTACCTGAGACTTATATTGATGGATATTAGAAGCAAAATATGTTAAGAAAGGAAGATAAACAAGATCAAGAAGAAATCAAGCACACAAGACAGATTTATGTGGTTCGGCAAATAGTACCTACATCCACGGATAAACATTAGGTTCTACTATTCTCCAAAGCTCATGAAAGGTGTAACAAAGTGCAGCCACGGAAAATATGATAAATAGCTTGTAGCTAGGGCAAAATATAATAGTAAGTGAAATTACTATTATACCCTTCAACCCTCAGAAAATTCGAGGGTCGATGGCTGGATCATCAGTGCTTCCCGAATGCCTAAGCAGCATCAGTCTCCACATGACAACAAATTAAACATTATAATTCCAAACATATATAGGATTGATCTGTGTATATGTCCCATAAACTGATATGAAAGATCGTAAATCAAGAGAGTGGAGCCACAACCTTTCAGATATTTGAAGCAATTACCTCCACCAAAGAGCTGAGAAGATTCAAAAAAGAACTCTCCATAGTAGAAGATACTATGTTCTTTAAGGGTAGATTAAATTACGTTTACTTGCTAATTATCAAAGTTTGAGTTCATGAGCTTAAGAAATGAATTAGTTCTGGCAAAAAAAAAATAAAAAAATGAAGTTCCTACCTGTTTTCTAACTGGGCATGCTGGTGCAATTGTGCAACGATAATATGCTCGTGGACATGGATTCGCTTTTGCGATTTTCTGTCCATACTTCCTCCATTGGCAACCATCATTTATCTATAAGTATCAAGAAATGTAAAACCATTCTATCAGTTTAAGTTTAATCTTCTTTGTCTATTAAAAAACCCAATTATACTCGAAAAATCGATACTTACAGTTCGGGTATCGCATCTAACCCTAATAGAAACCCTAGCTTTCTTCACATGGCTTTCTTGTGAACCATCATCTTCACTTTTCATGGTCTTTAGTAATTTGCTGGGTGGCCATGTCTCCCCATGAACTTCCACTTCTTTTGGTTCTTCATCAGAACTATTTTTAGGGTTCGAATTTGATATAGATTCAGCTAGACCTATTTTAGTCAAATCAAATTTGCAGTCCAGACCTAGAGCAAAGCTGCCTTTGAATTTCTCATCCTCTTTAGTTTTGCTATAGGAGCTGTTCTTCTGATCCTCCTTGGGCTCATTTGAAATTCTTCCAAGGCTAAGAGAAACAAGTTCTGGGTGTTCTTCAACTTCTTGATTGTTAGCTGTGTCTATGGTTGTTTTAGCAGCTTCTTTATGGACAATGTCAAAGAAGTGCATTTGGAGAGATTGGTAATCCTTCACAGTTTGCGCTATGATCGTTTTCAATCTTTCATTTTCTTCTCTCATGAACTCAACCATTTGTGCTTTGGAAGATACAAGTTGATCCTCCTAGAAGAGAATGATAGAAGCCAAGTTGATCGGGATCAAGCAATAATAATAAACATTGTAAAACGAAGATTAAAACAATGCATACAGTTATACGTGGTTTGTCAAAGCCTATGTCACGGGAGCGAAGAAGTTTCCACTGTGTTAAAAACATATTAGGATTACAGCTTATACGCCTACCCGATATATAGGGCAAATCACGTCCTCCCCCTTTGATCTAGAGACCAGTGAATATGAGTCACCCATTATCTCTAAAAGGATGAAAATGGAAATCACTTCACAAGCACAAGTACCATTATATATTGAGTTTAATTATTTAATAAAGAAGTGAGAAACATTAAACTGAGGAAGCAAAGCTAGAAAAAGCATGGAAATCTAACTTTGGTAAATACCAAAATGGCTTTTTTTCACCCCTCTCCTTCTACTTCTTAGGTTAAGTAATATTAGTCGTTATCTTTTGCCATGTTTAGATTGTTTATTTCATGGCTCTATGCTTTGAAACAGAAAGAGAACAGTTATTACCTGATCCTTTTGGATTGGACAAGGTGCACCTGAGTTGGTGTCCATTGATCTTTCAACCCTAGTTACAATAGGCACCTGTGGACAGTTGTAGATCACTTAGACCAGAGAAGACAGTTGAATTGAAGAAATAGAGATCAAATCAACTAGGGTTCAGTTGGTTTGTGTTTCTTTTCTTTTCTCCTTTTTTGATTCCTTCCATTCAGGAGTTCAAGAAAGGAAAAATGGAAGAAAATATAGATTCAAGCTTCTAATTTTTCATGAGGTATATAGTTGGTGATCAATCCATATAATGGCTTAGTGGAAATGCTTTCAAGATTCATGGTCTAATTAAGAAAAAAAATTAAGTGGCTCGATCTCACTTATTGATGTAATTAATATTTTGCCAGGATCTTATTGATTAGTAATTCAGAAATAAATTTTAGATACATGAGCGGATGGTATTAATGGAATTGATCAATTATTACTTGCAAATTATGTTAGAAATATATATATATAAACTTTAGATAAGCACTTTTTAAAATTCAATATGTGTTTGGTACCGCTTATGGGTAATTGCTTACCCATAAGCACTAGAGGAAGGCTACCCGTAAGGAGAAGTTGCTGAGAGCTAGCTTCTCCCAAGCTCTTATGCTTTAAGCTATTTTACAACTTTAGTAATATTTTTAGAATACCTATTTTACCCTTAAACTTTCATAAGCACTTAAATAAATGTATTTACCAACGCTATTTTCTTCAAATAAGTAGTTTATTGTTGTTGTGGATAAGTGTTCTCATTGAGCAACTTATCCAATGAATGCTTATACATAAGCACAAGCTGGGCCAAACGCAGCCTAAAATTATAATGAAATTAATGGTACATGTATCTAGTAATCTATACTATAAACAGAAAGGGCGTATCATAAAGCGTGCCAACAAATTTAATAAAAAATTCAAAACTAACCTTTAGCATGATAAAGTATTTAATATAATTAGGAATAATATTGTCTTTTGGTTTACTCGAACAGGAGACAATTCAATTTTCAAAATAACCATTTCCACCTTATTTCATTATAAACAAAATGATATGACAAACAAACGGATTGTACGTTCTATATATTTATCAATGTGCGGTACTACACGCGCCACCCTCTAGTTTTCTGTATTTAACTAGTACCTATTCAATTTTAGTTTCTTTACCAGTTTGTTAATGGCTAAGTCAATTAGAGTAGGTGAAGATGGCTTCAAACTTCTGTCCTTATGGATTTCTATTACATGTACAACCTGAAACACAATAATAACCTCTATTAAAGATCTGGCAAAGGAAACTATTTTCAGTAAAAAAACATAATATATCTTCCATATAATTTTTTGGACGAAATATCTATACATCACCACTGTGGTGTTGTTATAAGGTTAACAAATATATATCTTAACATAGAACACAGAAGATGCTATCAAATTTCAGTAGGGAAATAGAAAACCTGAGGAATCCAAACTGCCATCACAGATGACTAAATATTTGTTATTTTAACTCAATTTCCCATCCAAAACCCTCTTCAATTATTCACAAGAACTACACAAAAAATGAAACTAATAATAAATCTGTAAAACCAGTTTAGAAAGATCATATATCCTAGTTCCCAAGTCTTGTATATATTTTAAAACTTGATTTTTTTCTTCAAGAAAACTCAATAATTTCATGTAATTAACAACAAATACCCAATTTCCTGATCCTTATAAAATCTACACAGAAAATTTCATTAATTCACAAGAGAGGAAGAGGAAGAACTTCAATTACCTTTCCAGCTTCTTCCCCACATCCTTGTTCATTACTTGTAGATTCAAGCTTCATCTCTTCTCTAACTACAGCTCCAACACCAGATCCATTCAACTTAGACTCCATTGTGTACATAGAATATCTCTTTTGCTCATCCAAGCTTTTCTTTCTCTATTGCATTTCGCTTCTTATACCAAGAGCCTCCCATTTTTGACTTGGTTTAAACAAAATCAAACCCATTTGTTTATATTTCTTCCATTATCACACACATTTATAAAGATGTCAACGCCCCAATTTCAATCAAGTAGGCTAAAGAAGTGTATTCTTTTACTTGTTTAATTTCGTCTGTACAAGATAGATGAAAAAAGAAGAATTCCACTTGGAAGTTTAAATCTTTTCAGATAAATTAAGAGGAGCGGTTCAAACCGGCTTTGTATAGAGTGGACGTAACATGGTTGGTTACCTGTTTATTTCGGTAACCAGAGATAACGTGTTTGTGGGTGGTAGAATCCGGTGCAGATTTAGGTCAAAACGCGTATTTAATTGTTAATACTAGGTCCACTAGTCATCCAAACCAATGACCCTTTATTATTATTATTATTATTATTATTTTTGTCTTTTTGACTGTTTTAACTCCTCTTGTACATCCCCTTAAAAGAGGGTTAGGGTGGGGAGGGTTTGGGATGTATTTAGGGTGCAGCATAGAAAATACAACATTTTCTAACGTTGTTAGGGTTTAAAGGTAAAACTTTAGAACAATAGAAATAAAAACGAAACGCTTCTCAATCAATTTTCTTAAAATCATCTAATAATAATCCTTTTACAATATCTTCTCTGTTTTTGAGAAAATCCCATCTCAAACGAAATCCTAAGCATCTAAAACAACCCTAAAAGAAAGAAGGAGATAAAAGTTATTAAAACGTGTAAAAACACTTTGGAGGTTATTTTGAGGGTCTAGGGCCGAAAAATATCTTACCTCATGGTGTAGCAATAATGCTTGTAGCTCTTACCGTTATCTTTCGGAATTGGTATTATGAACCTAATTTTGACAACAGAGTCCAAAGTTATTCTCATTTGGAGCCACAATGCGCATGATGCATCTTATTTCGATCCAGTGATTCTAAGTAAGCACATGTAGTCACCTCTACAACATTAGGATCGAGTTCATCTCTCCCTTATAGAGGAGTGGTCCAGTGAGAGAACATGAAATATAGTAAGAATATATATATATATATATATATATAGAGAGAGAGAGAGAGAGAGAGAGAGAGAGAGAGAGAACTTGTCATACATCAATTAGTTATCGACTGTGTGCTTAGGGTTGTATGCAAGTTGAGCTTTGTCCAGTTCGACTCAGACTTATAAATCTTGAGCAAGGCTTAGACTCGTAAAAAAAAATTTGGATTTAAGCTTGTCTCATAAAATGCTCGACTCATAAAAAAAACCTTATATTAATACAAATGCATTAATATTATAATTAATTATTATTATATATAATATAATATATTAACATATGTGTTTAATTAATATTAATATATAATATACGATCTATTAATATGAATGTATAGTCTTATATACAAACCGAGTCGAACTTTAATCGAATGAAGCCTACCTAGACTCGGCACAAACTCAAAAAGATAATGAGCTTTTCTTCTTTGCTCAAGCTGATCTCCTTGACAGCCCTAGGTGTGCTAAATTAATTACTAGACAAAAGAATCTAAAAGATTAAAAGAGTTTTAACATAATTAGGTAGATCTAGAGATGAATCTCAATTAAGGATAATGCAGATTAACTATTTAGAAGTGAAGGCTAAACAAGTTTCTAGAAGACTACAAGTCTTCAGGAAAAAAATAAAAGAAAAATCAAGTTGTCATGAGTCATGACATAGCGTTTTACAAAGTCGTGGTCTTAAAAACAATTTCAAGTCAACAAAGCAAAACCAATAACCAAAGGAGTAGTAGTAGCTAGGCACTGTTTGGAACTGGTCCAGTTACACTAGTCTTTTGTTGGTGAATCACAGCCACTAGCAGAGTCCAACCCTTTTCATACATTTACCACGAAAGTGTTAGATTATAAGACTTAGGGACCCTTATTTTGGTGCTTACAGGCCAAATGTACCCATTTAAGAAATCCAATTAAGCCCAATTAGATCATGGTTTCAAGGATCGGACTGATCCCGTCTGGATCGGCCGGTCCGTACCGAGATGACAGGACCCGTCCAATCCCAAGTCACGATACAACTATTGTATCAAGTGGTTTTGAATCGGACCAGTTCAACCGATATGGATCCGACCGGTCCAATGATTGGAGCGGACCGATCCAAAGTTTTTTTTTTTTTTAATTTATAAAACCAACGATCCAATAGGTATCAGCGTGAACCGGTCCGATACCGACCGGTATTGCCATTTCGGCAACTGGTCCAACCGATTCAACATTTTTTTTCTTGAGGACGACCGACTTTTGGATCGGATGTACCAGCCGATATTGCCGATCGGGATCGGGATTGGCCGGGACCAGTCCAATCCAAGATCCTGAGACTTAAACCTTGAATTAGATGGCACTTTCTATTGCAGTTGTGAGCAGGGGGTGCAACTTGGGTCGATTAAACCAAAACCAAACCGACTTTGGTTTGGATTAGGTTTCTAGATATTTGATTCAGTTTTGGTTTTGAAATTATAAAACCGGAGTAGATCAGTTTGGTTTTGGATTGAAGACTCAATTAAACCAAACTGAAACCCAAACTCTAGTATATATAGTTCTAAATCGAACCAAACCAAACCAATTTAAACCAAACCGATTATAAACTTATATTATATATGATATATAAAACATTGTATTAACCCAACCCAAACAGAACTAAAACTGCAATTTGGATTGGGTTGGCTTGTGTTTAAGGTTTTCCATTTCAATTCAGTTCGTTTTCGTGTTGAAAAGTTCGGTTCTCAGTTCAATTCGATTCGATTTTGGGTTAACCTTCGTCAATGTTGGTTTGGTCTTGGGTTGATGTCAACCCAAACCGAACCTAGTTCCACCCCTAGCTGTGACTCTTACACTAGGATGGCTTTGGGAACCTGAGGCTATCTCACTCCTGCTTGTCTTTTGGGGTTGGGCGTAAGATTTGTTTACAAATACGTTGAGGCCCATACACAAGTGTCTAGCCCCTAAAATATTTAGTTGGACTTAGTTCATTGGGTTGCAGCTCAGATTGGACCATTTATGTCTACATGTCTAAAATTTTGTAAGAAATCGAGAACTGAATAATTCGGCTAAGGCTGCGTTTGATCCGGTTTGTGCTTTTGGATAAGCACTCGTTGGATGAGTAGTTCAATGTGAACACTTATCCACAACAACAATAAATTGCTTATTTGAAGAAAACAGCGTTTGGTGAATACATTTATTTAAATGCTTATGAAGTTTAGGAGTAAAATAGGTATTATAAAAATATTATTAGAGTTTAGAAATAATATTTATTTAAGTGCTTATGAAAGTTTAGGTATAAAATAGCTATTATGAAAATATTATTAAAGTTGTGAAATAGCTTCCAGCATAAGTGAGAAGAGATGCTGCTCTCATCAGCTTCTCCTTGTTGATAGCCTTCCTCTACTGCTTATGGTAAGCTGCGTTTGGCCCAGCTTCTATAAGTATTTATTGCAACTTATAGCTTATATAAACACTTTTTATAATTAAATATGTGTTTGGTAGCGCTTTTGGATAAGTGCTTACCCATAAGCATTAAGCAGTTGAGGAAGGCTACCCATAAGGAGAAGCTGCTCTCAGCAGCTTCTCCCAAGCTCTTATGTGTTAAGCTATTTTACAATTTTAGTAATATTTTTAAAATACTTATTTTACCCTTAATGTTTTACAAGCACTTAAATAAATGTTATTTCTAAACTATAATTATATTTTTATAATACCTATTTTACCCCTAAACTTTTATAAGCACTTGAATAAATGTATTTACTAAACACTATTTCCTTCGAATAAGCAGTTTATTGTTACTGTGGATAAGTGCTCCCATTGAACAACTTATCCAATGAGTGCTTATCCACAAGCCGGGCGAAACGTAGCCTAAGATCGCATTTTGAGAGCAATTTCATTAAAAGGAGACAAAACCACAAGATGCTATATATGAACTTCATTAGACATGAAAAGAAACAGAAAATAAACACTTCTCGTAGAAAAGGCAGAGTGAGCTAGGGCTTGATTTGCTTGATCGCTAACTAATCATCACGAGGCCTAGGTAAAGGAGATCCACTTAGAAATGCTTTGAACAAAGTGAGCGCTTGTGAAGGAGACGTGAATGGGACTTCATGTGCTGCACCCCTAACCGTTGCGTACGTAAGATAGGTCACATTCTTTCCATCCCTTAGCCCACCAAATGATTGTGACCACCCTCCAAGCTGCAACAAAAAATGAAATCTCTTATTAATAATTGAAACTTACTCTTCCATCATTTGTACTAATAGACTTGGATATGTCTTACCAAGTCATTAATTAAGCACAATTAGTGTAAAGTTTATTCCATTAGTTTTTAATGTAGGATTAGGGTTTATATAAGATATTTATAGAGGTGTCCAACGGGCCTTATCCTGTCGGCCAGGCCAGCGGGCTGACATTACACAGTTTGATAAGCCGTACCGTGCCTAATTCGGTCTTCCAGACTCGACTCAACATGAGGCACGATTATTATCATGCTGTGCTGGATCGGACCGTGCTTTTCCCTACAATATGGTTGATGAACTAGTCGTGCCCAAGGTTTTAAGTCTCGGGATTGGGGACCGGACCGGCATTACCGTCTGGTACCATTCGCTCCGGATCCGCTACAAAAGCTATACTGCCTAATTTTTTCAAATTAAAAAATAAATAAATAAAT
Source organism: Pachysandra terminalis (assembly GCA_031762675.1). NCBI lineage: Eukaryota > Viridiplantae > Streptophyta > Magnoliopsida > Buxales > Buxaceae > Pachysandra > Pachysandra terminalis. Next base: position 1,715 of record JAUPMG010116315.1, on the reverse strand, counting down.
TGGATCGGCTGGGCTGCAGTGCCGGTCGATACCAGACCGGTCTGGACATTTCAATTTATAAATTAAAAAAAAAAATCGGACCGGTTGTACCAGTAAGTACAAAATGAATTGGTCCAATTCTTGAAACCTTGGTCATGCTTGTGCCCAATGGTGCCCGTGTTGTACCGTGCCATGCCATGGGCCATTAACCTAAAGTATAACTGTTGACCCAACCGTGCTCGTGACTAATCGTACCCATGTCACGTCGTGGGTCATTAACCTAGAGCCCGGCATGGAACTATAATCTTATCGTGCCGTGTTGTTCCTGGGCATGGACCAAGTCGTGTCGGACTGGACGAACAAGTGAAACCCGGCCCATTTGTACATATTATATATATTATATTGCACAACCTTCCCCATCTATAATCTTATAAATTAAGTTGACTATAGAGCAACTTATTGAATAATTGTATAGAGATTTCTGTTATATACATACCTGCTTCTTATCATACCAAGGACCATATTTTGTGAAGGGAACAAGCTTCAACTCTTTAGCCAAAATGTTGGCAATTATCCTTGTTTGAGTTAGTGGGATTTTTGTGTCTTGGTCACCACTGTAGATATGAAACCATCATATATAGCTCAAGATGTCAACCAAAGTTTCATCAGTTGAAAAATAAACAAACTGAAGAGAATTAGCTTATAAGGTGGAAGGTGAAGAAACCTGTAAAGCATTATAGGAATACCCTCTTTGAGAAGATCTGAGACAAGGGGTATGATGTTCATATCCATGTTATGTTCCTGGTACACAAGAGGCCTGCAACATATATGTATTTAGTCATCAACACAAACTTATCTTGATACACAAGTGTGTGCGCGCAGTAAATTGGTTGGTATTCTTCATCCTGCCAATAAGCAGTTCAAACTGGGTAAAACCCTTCCGTTTTGTGCCTTTTTAGTGCAGTTGGGTTCCATTTGGGCAGGAACCCATCAGTTTGGACACCCAAACCTGTCCAACCCAAATCCCGAGTTGAATCGGCCGATACAACTCAAGATCAGCTCGGGACGAGCCACGATCCCAAGCAAATCCTTAAATTGTTAAAATTTCTCACTCGGTTCGAAACTGAGTTAGATCATTCGATCCAGACGATATGACTCGGTTTCGGACAAGTCAGATCGTTTTATCCTTTTTTTTTTTTAAAAAAAAAAAAATATCCGGGTCATGTTTTTTATCGCCGATCCAACTTGGTATTGGACTAGAACGATCCTCGATCCGATACTGAGTTTAAACATTATGGTCAAACCTAGTGCCAACTTTCGGTACCAGTGTCCTAAGACAGAGAGAGATTCAGGTCATGTTTTGGATTGCCAATCCAACTTGGTATTGGACCAGGACGGTCGATCCAATACTGAGTTTAAACACCGGTCAAACCTAGTGCCAACTTTAGGTATCAGTGTCAGAGAGAGAGAGAGAGAGAGAGAGAGAGAGAGAGAGAGAACCCCAAACAGAAGTCCCAATGGAAAGGGAGGTGGGTTGTGTTGGCATAGAGTGATTTTTGAACTAGAGGCTTGTTGAGATAGGTTAATATCCTGTCTGTAAGGCATGGGTCACCAATTCTGCTCCTCTGACCAAGCTGTTCAATGTAACAAAGATACAATTGTTAGAACTCACGTTTCACGTGATTCTTTTAAATGGCATTATTGTCATATTTTGGCAATATTGGTGTTTAAAGTTC
>JAUPMG010116304.1:0-11877 GCA_031762675.1 Pachysandra terminalis | reverse complement strand
CTGACATGGATTGGGTAGTGCACTCTGCTTGACGTACGTAAGATTAGTCTAGAATTAGTCATTGGTACTTAGAATGCCTAGAATTTTTATTCTAGGCGTTATAGTTACTTATGTCTTACTAGAACTGCTCAGGACTTCCGCTTATGATAAAATTTGTGTTACCACTCTCGTAGCAATACGAGGTGAAGGTTACGCTTGGACTGGAAAACCTATGAAATTGGGAATTCCCGGTCCGGGTCGTTACAGATTTCGCCTGTGATTTTGCCAGGGAGCCTGGTGAAATTTTACCAAATTTTCCCTGAAATGGGGAAATATTGCCATGTCGTAAATTCAAAAATAGCAAAATTTCACCGGTATACTGGCGAAATTTAAAACCCTGACCGTGTGAGTGGTAATGCTGTACTGAAGAAGTTCTTTACAAATCTTCGATAGTAACCGGCCAAACCCAGGAAACTTCTTATCTCTGACACATTGACCGGCTTACTCCAGTTAATTACCACTTCTATTTTATTGAGATCCACAAAGACACCTTTCTTAGATACCACATGCCCCAAAAAAGCAACTTGTTCTAACTAGAATTCGCACTTTGACAATTTTGCATATAGTTTCTTCTCCTTTAGTACCTGGAGTACCATACCCAGATGCTGTTTATGTTCAGTTTGGCTAAGAATAAACTAGTATATCCTTTATAAATACATCCACAAAATTATCTAGAAACGGTCTAAAGATCCGATTCGTTACATCCATAAATGGTGCGTTTGTTACCCCGAAAGGTATAACAACAAACTTATAGGATCATATCTCGTTTTGAAGGCTGTTTTTGGTATATCATCATTATTTTCCTTTACCTGATGGTATCTCGACCTTAGTTTGATCTTAGAAAAGATATGTGCCCCTTGTAATTGAGCAAACATGTTATCGATTCTAGGCAATGAATATTGTTTCTTTACAGTCATCCAATTCAATTGTCTAGAATCAATACATAACCTCATCGACCCATCATTCCAGCCTTCTTCTCGACGAAGAGAACTGGCACACCCCAAGGTGAGATACTTGGTCTGATATAGCCCTGGTCCAACAACTCTTGCAATTGTTTCTTAAGTTCTTGAAGTTCTATTGGTGCCATTCTATATGGAGTCTTAGAGATAGGAGCAGTCTCTGAAATTAAACTGGTATAGAATTCGACCTCTCTTTCAGGTGGCAACCCAGGTAATTGATCCGGAAACACATCTGGGAAATCCCTTACCTCAAGAATCTCCTCCAGACTTGGCTTCTTTGTATCTTCCACTACATAGGCACGAAAAGATGGATATCCTTTCAGGATAAGATGATCAGCCTTGATAGCCGATATGAAATGGGGTGGGTAGTTATCTCTAATTCCCACAAAAAAGAAAGATTGCTGATGTGTAATGCTAAAGGTAACAACCTTAGCAAAATAATCCACAATGGCATGATGAGCGGACGACCAGTCCATGCCTAATATGATATCAAAGTCCTTAAAATCCAAATAGATCAGTTCTACTATTAACTCCTTACCCTCTATCTCCACTATACAGGATCAATATACAATATCCGTGATCAAGGAATTCCTGATAGGTGTTGCTACTGTCAGAAACAAACTCTAGCGGTTCGGGTTCCATTCCTAACTTATTAGTGAATTGTGGAGATACAAAAGAATCTGTAGACCCTAGATCAACTAATACACGTGCAGAATGCTAACAAACAGTAAGCTTCCTATAATCATTGACGAAGATGCCTAAGCATCCTGCTATGTGAGAATAGACTCTCCCTTGTACCCTCGGTCTCTGTCCAACTGTGCTCGACCTGTGCTGATACTAAAGTTGTCGTTGCTGTCCCATTTGCTGCTATGGCTGATGTAGCTGTTGTGGTTGTAGTAGCTGCTGTGGTCCTATCATTATAGGGAAATCCCTAACTATATGGCCAAATTGTCCACATCAAACATGCCCCAATCATCGCTCGACATGGCCCAACATGAAACTTCTCGCATCTCCTGCATGCCTCTTAACATTTGCCCTTGCGACACTGTATCAATCCCGAGCCTCTTCTCTCCTTTGCTAACATCGGATCCCCTTTGAACCGTCGTTTTTGATCCAAAACCGCTCATCTTCAGGTCCCTCATCCTTAGAAAATCCATAAAATCCCTCTCTGCTATTTGTGCTCTATCAACCGCCTCAGCATAGGTCTTCAACTTTAAAGTTGAATCTTTGACTTAATCACCGGTTTTAGCCCTCTTTCAAAGCGCTTGGCTAGACTAACTTCATCTTCCACCATACATGGAGCAAAACAAGAAAACTTAGAAAACTTTTCTTCATATTACACCATTGACATGCTCCCTTGTACTACCTGAAGGAATTCTAGTTCCTTTTGATCTCTAACTGTATTTGAAATATATTTTTCATAGAATACTCGAAGAAGTCCATCCTAAGTTCTGGGTGACTCTCCTTGCATTACCTTCTTGACTATCCGCCACCAATGCTCGAACCCCCACCCCCCCCTCAAATATAAATGTAGCCAAAGATACCATCCTATCTGCAGGACACTCCATTACCTCAAAAATATTTTCAGGTTTCATCACTCACTTCTTGGCTTCTATTGGATCAAGTAATCCACAAAAAGTTGGTGGATTGAGCTTCTTAAATTGTTCCACTAGGGTGTTATTGGAATTCCCCATAGGCAAGGTTCGTCATGTCGATGTCGCTTGGCATGTCGCCAGGTGGCATTGGCGACATGTCGCTGACATAGTGTAAAAGAAGGGAAATGTAGGGAAACCATGGGTTTTTGCCCCAAACTTTAAACATGTCTAATTAAGGCCTAAATGCATCCAAATACATAAAAAACAAATGCCTACACATTAAAAGTCATTACTTGAGGGGGGTTAACTTACATACTGTCGGGTTTGTAAGCTGTAAAAAAAGATGCTACATTTAATTAAGCCAAACTATAAGTGAATGTAAGTCAAACTAAAAGATACATAAAACTAGAAATTAAGTGCCATATCCATGAGGGGGAAAAGGGAAATATAGGGGAAATGATGGAGAAATCTGGGGTTTTTGATGGGTTTTACCTCCAAGTTTTAAACAAGCCTAACTAGTGTCTAAATACATCATAATACATAAAAAAATGCTAAAACAAATGTCTGACATTTTTTATAATTTTTTAAAAAATTTCAAAAAAATTGAAAATTTCCCCCATGTTCTCGACATGTCACCCATTTCAAGAGACATGGGCGAAATATCGAAAAAAATTTGAATTTCTTTCCCCCATGTCACTGACTTGTTGCCAACATGTCGTCGAAACCAAGGTAAAACAACTTATACCCTAGTTTTGTGTCGCCCACCTCCGAAATGGCAACATGTCACCCAACATGGGTGACATGCCGGTGACAATTGTATACACTACCCGCAGGCTGGTGGTGTACATGCTCCATGTTCTATTGTGCTTGATGTTGTAGGATAGCATTCTGATGGACTTGCTGTTGCAGCATTGTCTTCTGCTGTATTTGTTGCTGTAAGACCTTAGACATACTCTTGATGGCCCTAGCCATCCTATCCTCTCTATCATAATCCATCTCTCTAGTATTATCAGTAGAGGCTCTTCGCCGATACATCTTTCTTCCCAACATAAATAAAACATGATTTTAGGGCATAGTCAATCCTAGGACCATAATTCTAAGCCAAAACTCATACTCCGAACCTATGACTTAACCTAATACTCTGATACCACAACTGTCACGATCCGGGACATATGGACTTATTTTGCCAATTCCCGATTCGCGACTATTGTGTGCAACCACACAGTTCATGGTTAATTAAAAACTGATCATGTCTGTAATAGTTTTATTAGAATAATCAATAGAAGAAGCAATAAAGAAAATTATACATTAACTTAACACTTACACATATACATACATGTATAACAAAAGAGTTGTTACATACACTATACAATCTATTCTCTACAACTCCCTTTTTCTCACAGCAAACAGAAGTGATCATCCTGTCTATTCTCTAAGATCTCCGCCTCTAACTGACTTTTCTAGTTGCTGATCCTCTTCTACTACCTCCCCTTCTGCGTCAGACTCTGAAATTTTTAGAAAACATTTTAATGAGAATAAATTCCAAGTAATAACCAGTGAAAGTAAAACTATATGGGAAATCATGCTCTTTGAAATAATAGTTATGAACCATAATTAGAAGTGTAACGGAAAAAAAAATAAACAATATGCGATATGAAGCATTCCAATAATTAGGCATTCTAACTGAAATGTAAATAAAATAACTGAAACACACCTATAGATGTTCAGGTTGTCCTCCGACGTGCCCTGTATCCTTTGGCATGCTGCTCCTTCGGCGTGCTGCTCCTCCGGCGTGCCCTATGTTGTCAGTGCGTGCTGCTCTTCTGGTCTTCTGCTATTTCCAATGTACTCTTCTATTTTTTCAGGTGGGGCTCCTCTTGCTTCTCCCTTCCTTTGGTCCGGGTCGCTTCCTCTATCTGTGTTGAGTCCGCCTTATCTGTGTTGAGTCCTCCTTGTCCATACTTTTTTGTGACTTGGCTCCCCTTCTCGTATGTTCCTTTCCTCTGTCCTTCTCTGTTCTTGGTCTTGAGTTGGTGCTCGGGCTCTTGATCTCTTCTGCTGCGCTTTGGCTCTCCCCTTCTCTTTTGGGTCATGGTGCGGTTCCCCCCCCCCTTCCCTCTTCTTTCTTTGATTTCCACTATGTCCTCCTCTTTCCCTCTCCGAGGATGCTCCCCGCCTGGATCACTGCCGGGTGGAGATGGCTCTCCCTCGGGTCTGGGCCCGGGTGCTTCGTATGGTCCTGACCCGGGTCCATCTACTTTTTTTTGATCGCTCGCGCTTTTTTCTTCCACCCCCTCTGCTCCTCTTTCCTCTTTTGGCTTTGGGTATCACTATGCTTCCCTTGCTTAGTCTGTGCTCCCCCCTCTTCAGGCCTCTCCTCCCGTGCCTGCCTCTTCTGCTTCCCCTGCCCCCTCTGTCCCTTCTGATTGCACTGGCACCAGTCCTGTCCCTTCACCTTCTGCTACGGTTATTGACTCCCCTTCTCTCCCCCCGTTGGCCTTGGTCCTTCCCTTGCTTCCGTTGGAGGCTGTGTCGCTGTGGGTACTGTTTCTCTAGCTGGCGCCCCGTCTTCTCAGATTTCCTTTTTGGGGGTTTGGCCCTCTACCCTCTCAGGGTCCTTCCCCCCCCTCTTTCCTCTTCCCTTGTTGTCCCTCTCTTGTTCTTGAAGGTGCTCCTTGGCACTTTGGTGGTAAACTACTGATCGTCAAACCATGGACTCCGGGTATGAAAATGGAGAAGCTCTTCCTCAGTCAGCTACCAATTTGGATCAAGCTCATGACTGCTCCATTTGATATGTGGTCGGAGGATGGTTTGGCCTATATTACCAGCTACATTGGCACTCCCCTATTCTTAAATGGGGCTACAAAAAATAAAACTACGCTTAATTTTGTGAGGGTTTGTGTTGAAATGGATGCTGGATCTGAGTTTCCCTCTCTCGTTTCACTTGCGATATCCATGAGAAATGGCTATATTGAGCGCATGGAAGTGGAGGTGGATTAACCTTGGAAGACCCAAAAATGCTCCAGCCGTGTTTGCTTTGGTCATACTCAAAGTTCCTGCCCCATTTCCAAACCTAAGAAGATTTGGAGACCTACTGGTCGTAAGCTACCCAATAGGTTTGATCTCAGTCCCAATCCCATCTCTGAGAGCTTAGAGGCAGAAGATGTGACAAATATTGTTGCTGATAACTCAAGTATTGGAGGTACTTCTCAGACCAGTGTGCAAGTGGAGGTGTTAAATGCTTCTAGTTCCCCCCCCCCCCCACACATACCTGACGGGGTTAATGTTCATGATGGTATTGTGAATGCTGAGCATGAGCCACCTGATGGTATTGTTTCAACGATCATCATCAATGAGAGTAGCACGAGCCCACAGAATACTGCTGTATTGAACAATCAATTTGAAAGTTTGGGACATTTTGAGAGGGAGAATTCTTTTGAATTATCACTTGAAGAAGGGAAGTGACCCCTTGTACTATTGGAATGGCAAGTAAGTTCTTGGTACCAATGGATAAGGAGCTTAATGGCACTTGTTCTGCTTCTGGTTCTCCTCTTATTAAGAGAGCTCAGAAAAGGCTGAACAAGAAGATAGCGATGAGAGCTGATGACAGCGTGGCTGCGGCTACAAGGGGAGCTACTCGCAAAAAAGCTTTATGAATAAATTGGCCATGTGGAATGTTAGAGGGCTTAACAACTCTCTTAAACACCAGGAAGTTAAGAAATTGATTAGTTCTGAGAAGCTATGTATCATTGGTTTAGTTGAAACTAAAGTCCGTAGTGTTAACTCTTCTGCGATTGCTAACCATATTGCTCCTGGGTAGAGGTGTGAATTCAATTATGCTCACTCTACTAGGGGCAGGGTGTGGGTGCTTTGGAATGAACAGGAAGTACAACTTAGTATCCTATATAAAAGTGATCAGATCATTCGTGTGGATGCAAAATTCATCCATACTGAACTAGAGTGCTCATTATCATTTGTTTGTGGTCATAATGATCTAGGTGAAAGGAGAAGATTATGGAGGCGACCTCAATCCATCTGCCCCTCATCTGCTTGGTGTATCCTTGGTGATTTTAATGTTGTTCATAGTCAAAATGAGAAATGGGGAGGGAGAGCTATCCAAGTTCGTGTTGTTAATGAGTTCAATGACCTCATTAATGATCTTGTCTTGGTTGATCTTAAATCTAAAGGATGTTATTTCACCTGGAGCAATAGAAGTCATGGTGCTGACCTGATCATGTCCAGGCTTGATCGTGCCCTTGTCAATCACACTTGGCTTTCTACTTTTAATGCGAATGAAGTTGAAATGCTGACTGCTGGTTTATCAGACCACTCGGCTACGATAATCAGCTTATTCCCTGATGGCCCTAAAGGTAACACTCCTTTTAAATTCTTTAACTTTTGGGCTGATCAACTGGAGTTTTTTGATATTGTTAACGAGGTGTCGCTCCCTGAGGTTTGTGGTACCCTTATGTTCATCCTCTACTCTAAATTGAAGAAGCTCAAGGCCAAGCTCAAGGTTTGGAGCAGAAGCCTGTTTTCTGACCTTGACAAAAGAACCATGGCTACTCGTATGGAGATGCAGAACCTTCAATTGAGTCTCCAAACTAACCCTCTGAATACTGTATTATCTGGTAATGAGTTAGAAGCTAGAAGACAGTATACTCGTCTCTCAACTTTGCTTGAAGCTCAACTAAAACAGAAGTCTTGCATAATGGCTCAAATTAGGGGATAACAACTCTAATTTCTTCCACAAATCCTTATTGGGGCATAGATATAGAAACAAAATTATGAGTGTTTACAATGACAGTGGCCTTAAGATTACTTACCCTGGGCAAATAAACAAGGTGTTTGAAGACCAATATGTGAACTTGCTGGGTACTCAAGGTGTGGGTTTCCGCGGTTGAGGACTTTGGTGATGTCATCTCTAATACTTTGTGTGATCAGAGTGACTCTGAAGTTTATAAGGTGGAAATAAAGGAGTGTATGCTCCGCCTTAAGGATGAAAAATCCCCAGGCCCTGATGGATTCACCCCCCACTTCTTTAAGAAAACTTGGCACATTGTGGGCAGGGATGTACTGAATGTTGTTGGTGACTTCTTCAAGAATGGCAACCTCCTCAAACAGGTGAATCACACTATCCTCACACTTGTCCCTAAAAATTCTAACCCTTGTGCTAGTGACTACAGACCTATTGCTTGCTGCAACACGATGTACAAGTGTATATCCAAGATTATTGCCAACAGAATTAAGGTTCTTTGGGCAATTTGGTGGGGGATTACCAATCTACCTTCATTCCCGGGCAGAGGATATCTGACAACATTCTTCTTGTTCATGAGATTCTTCATGATTATCACCTAAACTCTGGCTCTCCTAGATGTGCTATTAAGTTGCTCTAAGTTTATGATTCTGTTCACTGGGGTCTCATTCATGCATTACTTGTGGGGTGGAACTTCCCCAAAAAAACTTGTTACTTGGACCATGGCTTGTGTTACAACCCCCTTGTTCTCCTTAGCCGTGAATGGTAGCTTGGTGGGATACTTCAAAGGTGCAAAGGGCATTAGACAAGGGGACCCTCTGTCCCCATATTTATTTGTCCTTGTTATGGAGGTGTTGGCTAGATGTGTCAATAGGAGGACTGACTAGTCTTTCTTCACTTACCACCTGCGGTGTGAAGATCAAGGCTTGAGCATGCTATGCTTTGCTGATGACCTCTTCATGTTCTCGAATGCCGATGATGTCTCGATTGGTTTAATCAAGGACGCCCTTAAGACTTTCCATGTCCTGTCTGGTTTGCCAGCTAATACCAGCAAGAGTCAAGTCTTCTTTGCTGGTACTAATCATGATACTATGGTGGGAATATGTCAGCTGCTTGGTTCTAGTATTGGTACGCTTCCTATTAAAAATATGGGACTTCCACTTATCTCCTCTTGTTTGAAATGCTCAGACTGCCAACCTATCATATCTAGCACTATTGCTAAAATCCATGGTTGGAAAGCTAGGTCCCTCTCTTATGCTGAGAGAATTACACTCATGAAGGCTGTTCTTTTCAGCATCAAAGTGTTCTGGATGACTACTTTTATCCTTCCTAAGAAGGTTATTAAATCGCTTGAGAACATTTGTGCTCGATTCCTTTGGGTAGGGCCTGATCTCACAAAGACAATCCATGCTGTCTCTTGGAAGAAAATCTGCCATCCACAAGCTGAAGGAGTTCTTGGCATTCCTAGCCTCATGGCTTGGAATAATACTGCTATTATGAGGTACATTTGGATCCTTGTCTCCCATACGCCGTCTATCTGAGGTAGGTGGATATCTCACTATCTTATTCAAGACAGAAACTTTTGGTCCTTGCGTGGCCCTAAAACTTGGGCTTGGAGGAAGATACTAGGGGTTAGACCTTTAGCTCGGAGATTTATACTTCACCACATTGTTAATGGGGAGGACACCTGCCTTTGGAAAGATTGGTGGCTGGGTGAGAAACCGATCTGTGACGTGATTTCCCCCCGACAGGTTTATAATCAGTGAGTGCATTGGGAGGATAAGGTTAAGTGTCTTAATCCACAACCTGTGTTGGAACCCCCTACAACTGATATTACAGCTCTTCAAAACTGCTGGAACCTCCTCCCCTCGACCCCTATGCTGAGGCTGATCAAGTTGTTTGGACAGCTTCTAAGGATGGTACCTTCTCTCTTAAGGATACTTGGAACTCCATCAGATCGTCTGGCTCCTTGGGGGGTGGCATAAACTGGTATGGTTTGCTGACTCCATACCTAAACACTTCTTCATCACATGGATCGCCATGCTTGGTCATCTATCTACTCAAGATAGACTCATCAGATTTTGCATTCTCTCCCGCAATAAATGCATACTTTGTAATACATTTGAGTAGTCTCATAAGCATCTATTCTTCAAGTGTGCGGTTTCTTTGAAGATCTGGACTTCCATACTTGCTTTGTGTGGGTTCAATAGAGCTGTCCTTGATTGGGTCCATGAGATTGGCTGGTGGTCTTTGAATTTTGCTGGGGCAAATACTATGAGGTGGGTGTGCCGTCTTTCTTTTTGTGCTACTATCTATCATATATGGAAGGAGAGTAATGCTAGAACCTTCAGAAATGTCTTCTCCCTCCCCCAGAAACTTGTGCTCGACATCACAGGGGATGTTATTTGTAGAACATTGGGCAAACCCCTTAAGTATGAGGACTCTCCTTCCATGAGGGAGTTCTGCTACAGGTGGAACCTTAATGCTGATTTCCTCCTCCCCTTCGTACTTGGTTCAGCTGGAAGCCTCCCCTTCCTGGGATTCTTGTACTCAAAACTGATGGTGCCCGTCATAACCATGGTGCTGGTTCAGGTGGTTTGTTTCGTGACTCACGGGGAGAATGCCGGCTTGCTTATGCCATTGCCAGTACACCTAAATCTGCTATCTTCCATGAGTTGGAAGCTATTTCTATTGGGTTGGACATTGCGATAGACCGTAAGTTTGATTGCTTAGAGGTTCAATCGGACTCAAACATTGCTGTTAATTTCCTCTTGAAAGCTGCTCCATACCCGTGGGAGCTCAAAGAGATGATTCATAGTATTAAGTCCAAGTTAGGGAAGCGAAGGCTCCCTCACATCTCCCATACTGTCCGTCAGTGCAACCAAGCAGCTGATTTCTTGGCCTCTTGTTCTGATGTTCTTTATGTAATTTCTATCTTTACTTTGGATAGCATGCCCAATGACTTGTTAAGCATCATTGCAAATGATCCTAGTGGGAAGCTATACCCCAGAATGTAAGCTTTTCCCCCACCCCTTTTTTCTATTCCGCCTTTTTTATATTACTTAACTTCCAAAAAAAGAAAGTTGGCACATACATCTTGGTGCCTTCCCATAGTGGCTGGCACTAGGGCACAACTCACTGGCACAAGGCTCACGGTAAATTCAGCTTACTATAGGAAATTAAATATACAAAAGTTAATCTAATGTCATGAATGGGCCAGAGCTCATGACCATCAGTAGAGATTGAACAGAATCCACATTGATTAGATGGGATAAAACGGTCACTTGCAAGGTTTCCAGAACGTCGCTCGTCAGTCGGCATTCAAAGGAAACATCATAAACTCATCATTTGTTTCACAGATACATAGCATGGATGTAGCCACACATTGGCCTACACACACATATTGGCACAAAGCCCCGAGCATACTTCTCTACATAGCACACATCTCATACGTATGTACATTATGTGCATAAAATCCAAATAAAGATGCCTTTCATATTTAAAACATGTATCTGTGATTATATTATGCGTTAACATTTATATAGATGGTTTAAAAAATCAATATTTTGAGCGATATATCGCCTTCCCCAACAGGCGATATAAATCCATGGGGTAAAATTAATTTTACAATTTATCGAGCAAACTATCGCGATATTAGCGATATGTCACATGATAAATAAAAAAAATTCATATAGAAAGGAAGAATGGTTTTATTCGTTTATTGAGATTCTGAGAATCTACTTTAACAGTAAACAAACAAAGAAAACCAGAGCATCTTTCATACATGCTATAATTATACATCTTATCTATAATGGAACAAATATTTCCCATCAAATAATTGAGTATGTGTGCTGCTGCATGTGTACACAGTAACACAAACACTGTTAATTAAGGAAAACTAGTTTGCGATTTCTTCAAATTGAGAGAGAGAGCTACCGTAAAGGAGTGCAGAAACCCCGACCGTAATTCACCATGAAGAGCTCTTTCTTCTCCCATCGTTGTTGCTTCAAGTTTCACTGTTCCAACATTTTCTGTAACTCTAAACCCTTTTATTTATATGGTCATAGATTCATAAGGATTGATATTATGTATTAGGTTGTATGATATCATGATACTACCCGATACTTATATAAGGTTATGTAATATGTATCAGGTAGTATCATATTATGATATTACTTTTTTTTATGGGCTTAGCTATAAGTCTTCAACTTATCAATATGTCACGAACCATGGAAATCTCAATGGAATCCCCAAGGTTAGGCTGTAACTCTCACTCCATTTCCAGATGGGAGTGGATAAGCAATACATAACCAAAATCATTGAATTAAGTAGGATGTTATACAAGATAAAGTTATAGAAAATAATATTATTAAGATAATATATATTTGCATTCTTATCTAATCGTGCAATCAATCAACATATCATGAGTTAGATAATTTTTGGTTAACTGTATGGAAACAATATACAGCATAACCCGATCACAATGATATAGTAACCAATATCAGTCACAGACGGTCATGATCACTTG
>JAUPMG010116293.1:0-11877 GCA_031762675.1 Pachysandra terminalis | reverse complement strand
CAGTCCTCACAAGGACTTCATGCATGCATACCCTCTAATGCACGTGCTTCTACACAATCAACTATATGTATGCAAACTAATTAAATGTAGCATGTAGGAAACAACACATTTTCTCATTTTAATTCACTACGGGGCATGTAATAGAGTCACAGTTCTTACTTTTATCCTAATATATTATGCTTATCAATTCAATTATTATTTAGTTCCCTTGTAGGCAACGCCACTTATCACAATACACGTATACACTTATTCAATCACATAATGATGATACATGAGTGATACACGTATACACTTCAAGGCATGGAAGTTACTGAAATACCCTTGTTAAAAATTTTTAAATTTTCAGGGTTCTCACAACTTCCTTCAGTCCCATCCTTCTCAACACCATCTTCAAAAGCAAACTCACCAGCACCATCTCCTTCGGAAGGCCCTCGACCTTCGAAGGCTCAATATTTAAGGGTAGACCTTCCAGATGGGAGACGTGTCTACAGCTTATAGCAACCACAGGGGGCTCCATCCACTGACGTCTTGCAGTGCGCCCCTGATGAGGAAATGCCTGAAGCTCCTGAAGCCAAAGTTGAAATAGCCCCAGAACACTTACAAGACAGTGTCCAGACTATTTAGGAACAGTTGACTACGGTTGATCTTGGAGAAGATCCAACCGCCAGCAAACCAGTGCAGATTTCTTCCACCCTCGAGCCAGATCATAAGGGGGCCTTCATAGCTCTCCTTGCTCAATACAAAGATGTATTCGCATGGAGCTACGAGGACATGCCAGGCCTTGATTCAGTACTGGTAACTCACAGGCTTCATATATCCCCTGAGATGCACCCTGCCAAACAAGCATCAAGGAAATTCAGGACGGATATTGAGCTGCAAATCAAAACTGAAGTTGAGAAACTCCTACGAGCAGGCTTCATCAAACCCATCCAGCATCCTTCTTGGCTGTCCAACATAGTCCCTGTAAGGAAGAAGAATGGATAGATTAGATGTTGTGTAGATTTCAGAGATCTCAATAAAGCCTGTCCAAAGGACGACTTTCCTTTGCCTAAGATGCACATACTAATTGATTCTGCAGCAGGGAATGAGATGTTCTCCTTCATGGATGGATTCTCGGGGTACAACCAGATCCTCATGGGCCCGAGAGATGCCGAACAAACTGCTTTCAGAACTCCTTTGGGCAACTTCTATTATACGGTCATGCCATTTGGTCTCAAGAATGCTGGAGCAACTTACCAAAGGGCAATGACTGCTATCTTCCATGACAGGATGCATGGGGAATTAGAAGATTACTTTGATGATCTAGTTATCAAGCCAATCAAGAAAGAAGACTATCTCGCCGACTAGGCCAGACATTGAGCTACAAATCAAAGCTGAAGTTGAGAAACTCCTACGAGCAGGCTTCATCAAACCCATCCAGCATCCTTCTTAGCTGTCCAACATAGTCCATGTAAGGAAGAAGAATGGACAGATTAGTTGTGTAGATTTTAGAGATCTCAATACAGCCTGTCCAAAGGACGATTTCCCTTTGCCTAAGATGGACATACTAATTGATTCCACAGCAGGGAATGAGATGTTCTCCTTTATGGATGGATTCTCGGGGTACAACCAGATCCTCATGGATCCGAGAGATGCCGAAAAAATTGCTTCCAGAACTCTCTTGGGCAACTTCTATTATACGGTCATGCCATTTGGTCTCAAGAATGCTGAAGCAACTTACCAAAGGGCAATGACTGTTACCTTCCATGACATGATGCATGGGGAATTAGAAGATTACTTTGATGATCTAGTTATCAAGCCAATCAAGAAAGAAGATCATCTCGCTGACTATGAGAGAGTATTTCAAAGGTGCCGGATGTATAAACTCAAGATGAATCCCTCGAAGTGTGCATTCGGGGTTTCCTCCGGAAAATTCTTGTGGTTTATAGTCCACAGGCACAGGATAGACTTAGATCCCACGATGGCCAGAGCAGTCATTTACTTGAATCCTCCCATAACTCAGAAGGAGCTGAAGTCCTTCCTTGGGCGGGTATCATATATCCGGAGGTTCATACATTGATTATCTGCCCACCTGGTTCCTCTTATGCCACTTCAAAAGAAGAAAGCCCCTTTCGACAGGAGGGAAGAACAACAGCAAGCATTCGAGGCTATCAAACGAATGCTTGTCCATCCACACACCATGATGGCTCCAATTCAAGGGAAGCCTCTTCGATTGTACATTGTCTTCACACAGAGAGCTATAGGAGGTCTACTTGCTCAGGAGGATGAGCAAGGCTTTGAGAGACCTGTCTACTACATCAACAGACTTCTACAGGGGGCTGAGATCAGATACTCCAAGATAGACAAGTCTTGTCTTGCCTTGGTTCACATGGTGAACAAGCTGAAGCACTATCTTCATGCACATACGGTTCACCTAGTGACCAGGAGTGACCCTGTTAAGTATCTTCTTTCTTAGCCAATTCTGTATGGAAGACACATCAAATGGTTACTCCAACTAACCCAATTCGAGATTATGTGCGAAACACCAAGGGCCATCAAAGGACAGGAAGTTGATGATCTGCTAGCCGCATTTTTCACCCACGAAGAAGAGGATGAAGTTATGAGTGAGGTATCTGCGGTATCTGAAGAGGAATGGAAGATGAAGTTCAACGGATCATCCAATCCACAAGGTGATGGGGCAGGAATTGAGTTGATCGCCCCAAGTGGAGAGCAGTTCTCCATCTCATTCAAGTTGGACTTCCCTTTTACAAACAACAAAGTAGAGTATGAAGCCTTGCTACTTGGTGTCTCTCTAGCACGCCAGCTGAATGTCCAAAACCATCACATCACGGGGGACTCTTCCATTGTTATATCCCAGATGAACGAGGAGTTCGCAGTCAAGGAACCAGATTTGGTTCCTTATAGGACGACCATACAAGCCCTCCTTCGCAGATTCTCCAGCTATTCTCTGACTCACACCATGAGGAGCAAGAACAAATATGTCGATGCCTTGGCCAATTTAGGGAAGCAGACTACGGCTTGAATTGGAGGCAACTACTTTTGAGGTCATCCGAAGAATTCTCTACTCAGCTTCTCCAAGAAGATGAGGAATCCATTCCAGAGGGAGACTGGAGATATCAGAGCGTTTGTGATTTAGAAAACCTTCCCCATCGGACTCCCACTACTACTTTGAAGATCCTAGTGAACTTCAGCAGACAAGGAAAGGTTCTTTATTACAAAGGAGTTAGTGGCGCCCTCTTCAGATGTATTGGGCTGGAGAAAGCTAAAAAGAAGATGCAAACCATGCATGATGACCCTTGTGGACTTCCAGACTCCATTGCTCTCTACAGAAGGCTCTAGAGATCAGGAGTGTATTGGCCTTCAATGGCATTTGAAGCTTCCAAGCTGCAGATCTCCTGTTCTCAATGTCAGAAGCCACCTGACTCTGCTGAAGCCTTTCCCGTGCATGAGTTTACAGATTGGAGGGAGCCCTACATCAAGTTCTTGCGAGACGGAATCTTTTCTTCGGACAGGTTTGAGGCTCTTCAGCTCAAACAGAAGGTCCATCGGTTCTCATGGAGGAAGGAGAGCTATTCCGGAGGGGCTTCAATGAAACCTCTCTGCGTTGTTTAGGTACACAAGAAGTTTTCATCGTCCTACGAGGGGTCAACGGTGGCACTACCAGACCACATCAAGGGAAGAAGAAGCTATACAAGCAACTACAAGACATAGGCTACTACTTGCCTACCATGGAAGCAGATGCAACAGCCTTTGTGAAGAAATGCGTGAAGTGCCAGATTCAGGATGGCACGTAAACCTTTGTAGGAGATGCAGTCAATCATCACTCCATGGCCCTGTCATATATGGGGTCTGGATTTGATTGGACCCATCAATCCTAGGAGTCGGCGTGGGCATTCTTGGATCTTGGTGGCCACAGAGTACTTCACCAAATGGGTAGAAGCTGTCTCTTTGAGAAGAGCCAACGAAGCTTCTGTGGTACAGTTTATCAAGGATAACATTGTCCTCCGTTTTGGTCCACCTCAGATGATTATCACAGACAATGGGACTTCCTTCATCAACAGGCAAGTCAGGGAAATTACTGTGCATTACCGGATCATCCACAACAATGCTACTCCTTACTTCCCTCAAGGGAATGGTCAAGTTGAGGCTACCAACAAGACTCTGATCAGAATCCTGAGCAAGATGGTGTATGATCAACCCATAAGGTGGAATGAGTCTCCACCTCAAGCCTTATGGGCATACAGAGTGAGTAAACACAGAGCTACGAATGTCACTCCCTTCTCCCTTGTGTTTGGAGCAGAAACCCTTCTCCCAGTAGAAGTACAAGTTGCCTCCGCAAGGATCTTACATGCGAGTAACGTGGGGTTTGATTTCAGAGATTTTTCCATCCTATGCGCTCAAGAGTTAGACAATTTGGATGAACGGATGCAGAAGTCTTTGGAAAGCAACCTACACTACCATCAGATCATTGCCCAGGCCTATAACAAGCTAGTCAAGCCAAGGAGTTTTTAGGTTGGAGAATTAGTCTTGCGAGCTACTTGGTATGCTAGGAGCATAGCTGTCAAACCCAAGTTCGCTCACAAGTGAGAAGGTCCCTTTGAGGTCATCACAGCTCAAGCCTCAGGGTACTATAAGATTAATCAATTAGAAGAAAATGCAACTCAGGAAATTGTAAATGGAAAATGTCTAAGGAAGTATTTTTATTAATGAAGATTTGTTTCTATACAAAGAATCTTTCATTACAAATAATTCAGAAGAATACAAGGAGTACAAGTACAACAAAATTACAAGAAAATCAAGGAGCCCCAGTCAGCTGAGACTTAGTTATGCCTTCGAAGGCGCCTTCAAGAATTCCAAGTCTGGATGCATCGGGAATAGGAAGGGAAGCCTTCATCAGAGCCGCCAGCACCTCCATAAGGTTAGCCTGCTCCTCAGCAACCGCCCGCGCTGCATCTTCCATATCCTGCTGAATGAGCAGTCGTTCGTTCTCCTACAGCTCTTGTCATCGGCGCGTCCAGCTCAGCAATATTGTCCTCCACTTGGCTCATATCAACCTTGCACTTCTCGAAGGCACCTTGATACTTCTTCATCTCCTCCGAATGGGCTGCAGCAAGATCCTCCAGTGCTTTGACCTTGCTACACTTCTGCACCTTGGCTTTCAGTTGTTCCAACCAGTTGACCAGCCATGACAGCTCAAACCTCATAGTCTGCAGGCTTTCTATCATCCTTCCCCAGAGGCCAGGTCTTGCTCAGTGATGCTATGCAGGGTCCTTCGACTCATGATCTCCAGCAGCCTACATAACTCTCCATATCCAAACTGCTTAAACCTAGGTTACAGCCGTGTTGCCTCAAGCACCATCACTCCATATGTTGCCCTGATCAGACCCATCCAATATCTCCTCTCAACATCCTCGGGATCTTCTACATGATCAGGGGACAGTTCTCTTCTCTTTGCAATTGGAGGGATGGAAAATCCTCCCCGCTTGCGTTTCAAACCAACAAGGGGAGAGAGAGATTGAATACCTGAGGTCCTTACAGTTGCTTGAGAAGGCACTGTAGGGAGGGAAGGACCTATTGCGACCTCTGGTTCCTTCGAAGGAACGACGACAGCAACTTCGGCTACTGTGACTCTCTCCACGTCAGCAGCAGGTGCAACAGGTTCGGAGGCTGGCACAACTGCAGGAGCAGCAAGTTCCGAGGGAATGACCGCCTCTGTTTGTACACTTGGGGCCTCCACTGGAATTGCCTACTTCTTGGAGGAAACTTCTTTTTCCTCGTCAGCGACAGCAGCAGCATCCTCCGCCTCCATATATACAGGAGGAGCTGGCACGCCAATGCTCCCAGCTCCCTCTCTAATATTCAAGGGAACATGGGAGATCGTCTCTTCATCATCCTGCAAATAGCAAGTGTTAGTCAAGCAGCATGGTAAAGATGAACTCAAAGAAATTCAGAAAAAGAAGAATACTTACTGAGACTGTGTATACTACAATCAGAGGATCCACCTGGAAAGCTGCCTGTTCCGCAGCTTCACCTTGATCCTCTCTCTTGGCAGGAGTACTGCCAGAAGTCATTGATGGGGGAGCAGGAGGAATTCTGCTCACCCCAGGGATTTCCCTCTCGCGTTCCACTCCCAGAGGGGCCTTGCCAAGATCCCTATGTGGTGGCAAGGCCGGTGGAATGAAGATAGGTACTCTGCCCTCGACTCTTCCTCCCTCTGCTGCAACTGCTACAAACAAATACAAGTCAGAAGAATCCTTTTGAAGAAATATACACCAAGAGGAAGAAAGAAGCTCACCAGAGGAAGAGCCCTCGAAGAGTGGGGGAGGAAGTCTGGAACTCTCAGAGGGTGGAGGTACCTTGCTCGCAGAAGTTCCAGGCACAGCTCCCTCTTGCCAGATCACAGCTGGCAACCGTGAACTCTGTCCTTCCGGTCTGGGTGGAGGTTAAGGGATGGAAGATGTGCTGACTTCCAATCCCTCAGCAGCAGACATCTGTTACAAAAAAGAAGAAGAGAAGATCAGTCAAAGTCAACAGAAATCAATCACAGAAGAGAGTGTTTTATAACCTACCCTCAGGGTCCGAGCAGCGGTAAGCATCACCCGAGGCTTGGTCCCTTGAGTGGGTGGCTCTACCACTAGGCTTGGTGGAGCTGCGGTACCGGCTCCAAGACGGCCCATTGGAAGTCTATAAAAAACAATAGGCCCAAGAGAAGGAGGGACCGCTCCTGGCCTAGGAGGGAGTCTGGGTACCCTCGTGCTCCTGTTCCTCCTGGGGAGGAGGCTCCCAATAGGGATGTGATCTTCATCCATCTCAGCCTCCTTTGCCTCTTCCTTCGCGGACGCTTCTTCAGGCTGGACCGCAGGCGCCTTGTCAGAAGCTTCGCTGGCTGGAATGTCATCACCGCCTTGCCTCCATAAATAGATATCCTGGATCACAAGGTGACCAGGAATCTCATGAATAATGGGGTGGCCATCCCCAGTCTGCAAGGGGTGATTCTTGTTCATCTTCCTCAGCCTCTGCTCTTTGGATCCTCCAAGATCCAGCTTTGACGGAACGGCGTCGCTACTGTAGAACTTGTCCAAGGTATCCAGCGCCTTGTATCAGTAGTCCGCCCACCAAGGAGACACCTTGCCTTGCCTCTCTGGCGTTGCGGGAGTAGCCCTAAACCCCTTGTCCATATCAAGGTAGCCATTCCCTCGGACGAATCTCACTCCTGTGAGCCTCGCCACTTCCGAGGACGCGGACTTGAACTCCACATCACGCGGAGGGGCTATTTGATCGAGCCCGAACTGTCGAATGATGCGTTGCGGGTTATATACAGGGAAGCTACTCCCGTATTCTTGAACCAGGCTGAAATAGCCCGGATGCAAGATCACCAAGAAGGCCCTCTCTTCTGGTGATAGTTGGAGCCAGGCGTCAATATTCTTTATTGTTTCCGTCGACACTATGACTCGGTATGGCTGCAGCAGGCGGAACCCTCCCTTACGGTATGGCCGATACTTGAATTTCGCCGATATGTCCATCACTTGGCGCAAGCGGACGTTGTACTTCGGACGACATCCTGACCACACCAGCGCTCGTGGAGTGAAGCCCAGGTCCATGGTCAGCAACTGCTGCTCCACTGCTGAGAAATCCTGGGGAGCATACCGAGGGTATCTCTCCCACAGGAAGTGCTGGAGGAAATTTGCGTCCAGCAGGGTCATCGCCATTCTTTCCCCTCTGCTCCTCGCCATGTCTTTGCAGAGCAAGTCCAAATGCTCGTACAGCGAGCCCAGGAACAATGGCACACGAGTTCCGCGAGCGATCTTCACCGCTAGCGGGAACAACCTGTCGTGCACCTTATCCATTGGGTACCCCTCAAACACAAACCGGGCAAGCCATAAGGCCACGAACCCCGCTAAGTGGACAGAACTGTCCAGGCCTTTTCCCCACGAGCGTCTGATGAATTCACTGCTGGCCTTGGGAATGCCTTCCTCATTCCAGAAATAACAGCTCCATCCTTTGAAGGAGTACTTTGTTCCCAGGCTGGAATCTCTTTCTTTCAGCTGGCTCTTCCTCGTAGTCTGCTTGGAGCAAGCCTTCAGCAGCTCCAAATCAACTGCTTCCACTGCAGACAGGGAGAGAGCATCTGGATTTTCATCTCCCAAGATAGGGAGATACCGCATGATGGCCACATCCTCCAAAGTGATGCCTATCTCTCCAAAGGTCGTCACGAATACATGATCCTCTGGGTCCCAGCAGACCAAAAACTCCTTCAGGGCTTCATAGTCCCTGTGTTAGTCGCCGGTATACACCCGGATGGCCTCAAAGACGCTGGCATAATCCAATAGTCTTCGGTAGTCATCATTTTGCATGATGTGCGCTACCCACTCCGGCCAACCTTGAGGAAGGTTGAAGTGAGATCGGAATCCAATCACAGACAGGGGATAATCACCCCTCTTCGCCTTGAAAACCGGTGCCTGACTCAAACACGAAAATGCAGTGTTCATTCAGGTCTTCTCCTGGAACGGGCACAACAGCTCTTCCCCGCTTTGAACCGCCTTAGGTGCCACCTACTTGCACACCACATTCCAAAATGGCTTGTGGACACCTCCAGCTTGGTATCAGTCTTCTTGGCAACTCCTTTCTTGGCCATGTCTCTTAGAAAAGAAGGAAGAAGGAAGGAAGAAGAAGACTAGAAAACAAGAACACTTGAAAATTCGGAAAACAAGGAAGAAAAGGGAATTGAAATCTCAGATTGCAGGAACCTTTCCCCTTCATCGAGCTGTCAATTTATAGCAGCAATGGCGGTTTCTGCTACGAAGAAACGGAAAAGCCTCCTTTTGGTGGTTTCGCATGATCCCAAGGAACAATCATGGCAAAGGCAGCGCATGATAACCGCATTTAAAGTGCACTCCCTCGAGGAACACGCATTTAATGCCCGCCACTTCAGGTACGATCTCATGTTTCCTCCTCTAGCGTAAGAAACCTGAGATCGGGGGGCTGTTGTTGATCAGGCGGGCTAATTTAACCCCACTTTACACCCGACGCTTGATTACGAGAGCGTGTACGCGTTTTAGGTATAGCCACATACACTGAATCATTGCATAAAGTTGTAACGGCTATACAGTCGTCCCTTTCACGTGCCAGCTATCAACAGCTGCGTACAATGATTAGACCGTTTGGTGAAAAGGCAAGATTTGAAACAACAGAAGGATATTTGACCGTTCTTATCACCATTAAGGCGATAGCTTCTCAATGAAGCTACCTTTTTGAAATTAGCTTCTGGGGGAACGCCACGTGTCCCAAACCCAACAAACACGTTCCTTCTTTCCTTCTGAAACATCAAAGGACTAAGGACTTATGTTCACACGACATACTGCCTTCTGGGCACCGGAGGGAAGGAGAATCTTATTCTTCCCTCGACGGACCTCATTTTACTCGAAGGACGTATTTAAGGGCATGCTACCCCTAATGGACTCCTCAAAAAGTTATGATCTCAATGGATCTTCGAAGTCACATCTATTTACTCTCTAGAACAGAGTTCGAGTGATTTGTATTCCATGCCTTTACGTTTTAATGGTATTTTTATGCAATGAAGGATCCTCGAGGGAACTTTCTGTACCTTCTAACTCAGGAGTCATGCTTGGATCACATCCATAGACTTCGAAGGACTATTCTATATGCTTTGTCTTGAAGGATAACAAGACAGATGTATTCCCGCCGAGTGACAACCTCGACGGACAGGTTCGAAGGACAACTTTGACGGACAATTCCGAAGGAAGTCTCTTCTAGGCTAACCACCTCCAGATGGTCAATTCAAATGAGGTATTTTCCCTCATGCTAAGGGTGAATTCGAATGAGGAATATCCCTTCCTCCTGAGACGAATTCCAAGCTAACCACCTCGAAAGGTCAACTCGTCAAAGGGTTTGTCACCCACAAAAGACTATGGATTCCGTCCTCCTCGAAGGATGCGGATTTGGGTTTACCCCCTCGAATGCTGTCTTTTATGCATCCTACTTACCAACTGGGGCTCAAAGTCACTTTCATTCATTCTCATGAACTGACTTCGAGCCATATCTTGGGACTTTCGCTTCCAGAAAGCAAATCCTTAGTGGAAAGGGATTTAGAAGTTGAAAGCACGCCATCTTTAAACGTACTTCCTGAAAGACTGGTTTCCCCAGGACTTTGAGAATGTCTTCTCCCTTGACCTTATAGGAATTCACTTGTCAACTTCTGAGTTCATTCAAGTAGAAGGCACTCGTACTGGTTACTGTAGTTATAAACCTTAATGGATTTCAAGGTAATCCCCTCCTTACCGGGACGATTGATCATTAAAACGAATTCCCTGACGAGACACTTTCTACATGGGTAATTCGAGAATATATTGATCACATGGTAAGGGTACAGTGGTACTTACGTTCCTAGAAGAAAAATAGCCGCCAAAGGGAGTTCTCCTTCGAAATAACGGATTCAGCAAAATACAGTAAATTACCCCCTAAAAAGGTCATCTTGAAACGAATTCTCAGAATGAATAGCACATGTTGAAAACCTCACCGACTTATCACCGCTTTATAAATATCTGCTTTTTAACCTATCTAAAGGGGTTTTTGTCTTATCCGGAATGGCAGCAGGATGGTGACTCTGTTCATTGGAACTTGTGTGAAAGTGACACACGTCTTCAGAACTGTGTTGCTCAAGTTCCAAAGCAACCTTTTGCAGAGCAGTTTTTAAGGTTTGAAATGATTTGGTCTATTTTCTCTAGAAGTAACATAGCTGTGTTGAAAGACACGCATCCCTCAAGATATTTACAGGACCACGTGTCACTCAAGATTCGCTTAGCACTCGAGGGACCCTTCTAAAACGCTTAGTCGAGTGACACTTGTCCTACTGAGAGTAGGAAACTCTCTACAAATACCAGTACCCATCCTCCATTGAAGAGGATCTGAAACCTCGAAAATTACAGAACAGAAAATCTGAAACAATAGTGAGCAGAAGATTTTGAAAGAGAAAAAGAGAAATCTTCAAACCTGTGAAGTTTTACTACTCTGTGGCTGCAATTACTCCCCTTCTTCAGTTATTGCGATCCCTTCTTCCTTCTAGCCATTCTCTTTTTCTTCTCCAGAGGTCAAGATTGACATTGGACGCTCTTGGCAGAACGGTTGTGCGACGATTTAGGCTGTCTTAAGGCAAACTTCCTACCTTATTCTATTGTCTGACGAGTGTATTGGTCTGAATGTATTAGTTGTTTATTCATTCTAATATATTTAGTCTTTTACAAATCCGTCATCACTAGTATCATTTTTTAAGTGTGATTACTGTTTAAAAATTACTTTCCGCATTAATGATAAGAAGTTGTTGAGAGCGAATTCTTCTTATTGGTTATCTTCCTTTACTGTACATTAATCAAAATTTACCTGTTCATGGCTACCAATTGTACTTATAACTTAGCAAAGTATTTTAATGTTATAAGCTATTAATAAATATATATTTATTTTTTCGTCTTAGCCACTTGGTGTCCTCACACTCACATAGGTGTGGGACTAATCCACGTTCGAGACAGGAGCATTAAAGGTAAACCCCTGGCCACGAGTGCTTCTAGTGGGATTCGAACTCAGACGTACCTCCGGAGACGCCCACTAGAGCCAGCTTGCTACTTATAAATATTTATTGAAGTAGTACCTGACGCAACCTTAGACTATGATTAAGCAAGCCTCCTTAGGTTATGCACTATAATCAAGATTATTCACTAGGATTATTATATTGGTGATGACGGATTTGTAAAACGATAAATATATTAGAAAGAACCAATTACAATCATGTGGTGACCTATGTGGGCGGGTGTGAGTGGGCGGGTGCACGATGCACTGGGCGAGCTACCGGTTGCACAATCCCAC
>JAUPMG010116282.1:0-11878 GCA_031762675.1 Pachysandra terminalis | reverse complement strand
ATACAAGGGCCCTTCAACCGGCTGATATCGAATCTGCAGTTCGTTGGGCTTGTAGAAAGAGAGCTCTGAATAAGCCAGTCTTCATCCACTGTGCATATGGTAAGTTCTGAACTTTGAAGCTAAGTCGTTTTCATGAATTATTAGTGGTTTTGCTGTGTTTGTTTGAAATCCCCACTTCTGGTTGTTTCTTTTTTCTTTGAATTAGATGGTTACTATTTTGAAATTTCCCAAAACTTGTTCGATCTATTAGTATTAACACATCCCATAGAAGTTTTTCTTTTTGTTGTTTTGATCAGCAATCATTTTATATCTTTCTATTTTATTATCACGAAGTTAGTCAAGATATAGTGACCTGGTTAGAAGCTCGAATCCTATTGAATACTTTTCCATAAGAATCGTGTCCCGCCTTTCGTCACAAAGTTCGGTAAAACAGGTGTATTTAGAAGTATATACTTGGCACACTTCTCCTACCATTTGGGTGGTGGAAATGGAATTCAAGGAAATAGGATTTGGTGGCAGTGGGGTGAGATTTGTTGTTGAGCTTGAACAATAGAGAGATCTCTACAAATGTTTCGAAGGTTACTTTCTCTATTCTTGTTAACAGGATGGTTTTCGTTTCTTTAAGATTTTAGAATTTTGATAAAGGGAAGCAATACAATTGTACATGAGATCTTTGATAAATTAAGTTGAAAAATGTGTGTTTGCTTGATGGATTTAATGTAGGTAGCTAGCCTCTTGAATATGCCTTCAGCTTAACATGCTTATAATATATATTAGATGAGAAATTTCCGAGTTCTAGTTCATGTTTAGGATGCTATGAATGTCTTCTAGGCTTTATGTCAATCTTCAAAATTTTGGGTGAAAATGCTGGGGTGATAACTAACTAAACTTTATACTGTGGATGATGCTCTATATTGGGCCCTTCCCTACTTCGGGTATTTCTTTGAATCATGTTCCACGGTGATGAGGATCTGGGACTCCATTATCAGCATATGTAGATCAAAGATTTCTTCATGAGAGTGGAACTGTCTTTCTTTCAAATAAAATGAGATGATTACATAGTTGATTTTACAAGATGCAAGAGTTAAATGGTTTGCTATAGGAACTCTTCTGGTCCTAGATGAGTGTCCTGCGTAACAATGTTTTACTGAGAGATGGTTGATTGATTGGAAGAGGACATCGAGTGGGTATACGATTAGAGTAGTAATCTTGTACCTTGAGGATGAGTACTTTGAGCTATGGGGTTTTCAACCCAATTCAGAACTTGCAACAGTTAATATCTTTTTAAACATCAATTATGATATCCTAACATATTACAACTTGTCACAAGTGTCAAAAGACTGTTGTATGATTAGGAGACCTGCTTGCTAGCCGCGAGGGTTGCCTTTTTAAAGGCTTGGAAACCAACTTGAGAGGAAGAAAAAAATTGTTGAACTTGGATTTGTAATGGGAAAATCTCGGTTAGATTTTCATTTTCCACTTTAGTTTGAGAGGCATCCATTTCTTTCTATTTAGGACCCCAAATTCATCCAATGTAGCATTTTTTGTTTGCATGGTTTCTTATGGCAAGATGCTATATCATGGTATGAGTCAGAAGGGGAAGTTGCCTAATAGATCAATCAAGGGCAAATTCATGGGCAAGTCAATTTGAATTTTCCTTATCCTTTGTTGCATGTGCTACCTGTCTTTGGAATGAGATCTTGTCTCAGTTTCACCGATTGTGTCACATCAACACCAAGATCACCAAAAAGCTTTATCCCAATTAGTTGGCTTCTTAATTACCAGAGCAGAGAGCGAAAGCGAGAGAGCATTAGATATTACTAGAGCAAGAGCAGTTTCAGAGCATGTATATAAATTAGATTTCTTATTATAATATATATTATATGATATATATCTTTATCAAAAATAATTTCAGTAGAAATAAAACAACATTATCTTTCTTTTTTTTTTTCAAAGTCTTAGAACTTATATATTTTTCCAAGTAAGAAATCAGCTCTTAGTTCTTACCCCAAAAAAAAAGGGTAAAAATCTGTTAGATTGTGATATTAGTCTTAGAATGGAAGAATGTTTTTAAGTTATCAAAAAAGAAAAAGTAGATTGCATTTAATGAGAAGTTGTCTTTTAAGTTATCAAGAAAAAAGGAAAAAAAAAACTGCTTTTCAAGAGATAAAGCATGTTCAAATTGAACATTCCTATAATTGAATTTGCGGATTCCTAACGGATTCTCTCTCAAGTCGTCAATTCGCGACTTGAACGTAGGAATGCTACTATAGAGGGACGGTTTAATTAACTAAGGTTGGGGTCGACATAATATATCCTGTTCCACCATCCCAATGTGTCAAAAACCATATCTTCGATTTAATTATGTGTATTCAAATAATTTTTGATGAACTCAATCTTAAGTCCTTTTTGGCCTTCCTCTCGCCCTTTGAGATCCTTCAATGTGTACCCTTTCACACCTTCTCATAGTAATCTTTCTACATCTCCGTTTTTCATGCCTAAATCATCTTAACCTACTCCTATTTAACTTATCTCCTGTTGGATTTGGCACAATTACTAAACACTCCAGGATATTTTCATTTCTTACCTCTCTTTTCACATATGCATCCCAGCATCTTAGTTATACTTGTTTTTCATACTTTTCTTTCTTTCATAACATCGTGCTCCATACACCATATTGGCCTAATAGCTTTCTTGTAAATTGTCCTTTTAGCTCGAGTGTAATGTAACACATTAGTACATAAGAGCCTCTCCACTTAAACCATCCAACTATATTTTTCATGTGCAGCATCTTTTCTATTATCTCCCTCCTTATTGATAATTGATCCAAGATATTATAAGTGGTAAATGTTGAGAATATCTTGATTATTAGTTTTTATTATTACTTCACCCCTAGTGCCACTCTGATTAAAGTTTCATTCTATATACCTAGATTTAACTTGGATTATTTCGAAATCCTTGGATTCCAAGGTAATTATCAACAATTTTGGTTTTGCATACACCAAGGCATCTCTTCTTGAATACTAGTAGCCATCAATTCATCCACGAGGAATGCAAAACCATAAGGGTTCGTAGCTGACTCTTGATGTAACAACCCTTTTGTTACTAGAAATTATATTGTCTCGCTACAAACATGCTCTCACACTAGTTAGTGCCTTCTCCTACACGTCCTTGTTGAGATCTATATATTTGCTTGGTACTCTTTTTTAACCCCAAACCCACCATATTAGATCTCTTGGAACTTATCATCATATGGAACTTGACCATATGAGGGTCCATTCTCTTCTCTGAACTTCACTAATTGTTTAAGTAAAAGAGATAGTGACATATTATGGATCATAGGAAGTCTTATTTTGCAAGCTGTTGAAGAGTTAGAAGGTAGGATTTCAAGAAATCATAGGTTCAGGCATTGGAATCAGAATAGAACAATTTAGGAGGTATGGGTTGCGAGCAATTTCGAACTAGAACTTGGAGTAATCAAAGAACTAGAACAGTAACAGAAATTAACTAATAGAAAAGAAAAGGGAATAAATCTAGAATTACTAATGGAGATCCACCATTAGAAGCCTCTAGGATTGAGTAGGCATCTAACCAAATCAGTTCTACGGTGTCTCACCCAAGAAGAAGAAGCTATTACAGCCAAAACTTGTGTAATTCATTCAATTTATTCTGTCTACAAGGATTCAAAGCCTTTATATAGGCTACAGAAGAGAGTAGGACAGCTATACTATTCTAATCAAAATGGAAGCTGCCTTTTCAAAAATAGAAATTATTCTTATTCTAGTTACAACTATTTATTAAAATTGAAACTTCTGCTAAATATAGTCTCGTTTCCTAAATTTTAAGCAACTTGAATAGAAATAGAAACAACTTCTAAGATTGTAAGTAGCTTTAATGGGGATAAAACTAATAAGACTCGATTAAAACTGCTACTAGAAATATCAAACACCTAAAATAATAAAATTATGTGGGGTCCTTCAAGAAGACAATCGTCAAAACAGCAATCCTGTCACAGCTTTGCACCTTATATGTAAATCAGTCATATCACGCAGAAATCATCCTTGAATTGCACAATCTTGGATTATTTTGATAAGTAATTAATTAGGCTATCAAACAACATTAGAATCAATAATTCCAGATATTGTTTCATATCTAATTTGTTCCGAGGTAAACTGACAAGATTCTGCCTCATCTACGATGAATCTTGATTTGATGCTCTTAGGAGTCAGGCCATAGAGATTTGTGCTTCCACCAATAAACACCCAGAAGTTTCTAAATATATGCAAAGCCTCGTGCATCAAATAGCCTCAATAGTAGACCTTCCTAGCATGAAGCCAAACTGATTTTCTGACACCCAGATTGTTCGTCTTGATCTTTGATCCATTGTTTTTTCCATTATTTCATGGTTTAAGCTGTAAGCTTAATTCTACAATAGTTGGTTGTTTTGTGTATCTCCCATGGTTTCAAGGATCAGTCTGTATCGGCCGATTCGGATCGGGATCGGCCAGGACCGGTCCGATCCCAAGCCACGATCCAACTTATTGTATCAAGTGGCTTTGGATCGGACCAATCCAACCCCATGGTACTGACCCGGCGCAACGGGTTACCCATGCCCGGGGAGGGACCTCTCCCCATGCTGCTTCGCTCCGCCCCATGGACCCCCTCAGATCCCTCCCCCCTTGGATCTAGAGACTAGTGAATATGAACCACCCACTATTTCTAACAATCTTCATACTAGGTTATGATCATTTCGCACTCCATTTGTAATCAGGTTGGGTTTGCATTGAATGTGTATGCACTGCATCGGCAGTTGAACACAACCCATTGCCACCCCTATGACAGTCAAGTAGGATCTATGGCCTCACTAGAAAGAAGGTAGAAAAGATACTCTGTAACTAGCATCACTTTTTAATATTCTACGGGACTAAGTTTCCCAGTGAACAGTGAAGAGAAAACTTGACTTACCGATTTCTCGAAGTTAAACTACTTTCTCTAAATAATCCCTGCTTATTTTATTTTAGTTTGCTTCTTTTCTATGTAATGTTATCGTTTGACTGGCCTAAACTGCATTTGTGCTTGTAAACAAATTAGTGTTTTGCAATTTGTGTTGGCTAATGGGTGGTCATTTCAAACATTGTGCAGGTCATGGGAGAAGCGTCTCAGTGATGTGTGCGCTATTAGTTGCACTAGGAATAGCTGAAGACTGGAAAACTGCTGAGAAGATAATCCGAGAACGGCGACCTTACATCGCGATGAATGCTCTCCATCGTAAAAGCTTAGAAGAATGGTCAAAACACCGGCTGTCTTCTAAAAAGAATGAAGAATCTGATGTCAGTACCATAATTCTCTCCAATGCTTCTAGGACTAGAAACTAGAGATCAACAAGCTCAGACGCAGAGGCAAGTAATATTCCTTTATCACACAAATAGATATGGTCTACAAAATATTACAATTTGCTGACGATTTTTCAGTTTATTTTTCTAATCTCACTTGGCTCTTTTATTCAATTGACTAGATTATGGTTTCACTATGATCATCATTATGTTAATAATGGCATACAAGAGAAACATATTGC
Source organism: Pachysandra terminalis (assembly GCA_031762675.1). Lineage (NCBI taxonomy): Eukaryota > Viridiplantae > Streptophyta > Magnoliopsida > Buxales > Buxaceae > Pachysandra > Pachysandra terminalis. Next base: position 6,303 of record JAUPMG010116282.1, on the reverse strand, counting down.
CTAATAACGTAGAGTTATCATTATGGGATTCAAAGCATAGTGGTTTAAACTTGGTATCGGATCGGGGATCATCCCAGTCCGATACCGAGTTGGATCGGCGATCCAACTCTAGATCGGCCGATCCAAAACATAGCCAATTTTATTTTATTTTATTTTTCAAAAAAGAAATTTTTTGAGGGGTGCCGGACGATCCAGATTGGATTGTCTGAAACCGAGTCAGAGAATTATTAACAAATTAGGGATCAGCTTGGGATCGCGACTCTTCCCGAGCCGATCCCAAGTTCGATTGACCGATCCGGACCGGGATCGGCTGATCCTTTACACCATGATTCAGAGTAGTTATGGATCGGATGATTAGGATTTTCTGATTTGGCCTGAATGATCTCCTAAGCCAATACCTGTTTGAACCCGCCCCCTTGACCGTCAGTCACCGACTTGGCCTTGCAGAAAAATCTTCATTTTTATGTATCATGATTAAAATCACTGTCATTATATATTTAACAATGAATTAGTTGTGGGATTTATGTCCTTCCTCTTCATGTCTATTCTATTAGTTCTCTCCCATAGTCCCATTTACTCAAAGTTCACTTTCAATGTGGTTTCTTTTCTTTTCAGCAATTACCCATATAGTCTCCTCGATCACATCTAAGGAAGTCACCTCATTCAGAATTCATTTCTTGCGGCCTTTCACATTTCGTTGTTTGCTTCTTGTTTTTCTCTTTGGCTTCAACTAAATATTTCATGAATTTGAATCCATCACAACCCTCTTCTTTACTGTGTTCGGACCAATCTAGCTTGTGGTTAAATGACTGATGAGACAGCCAAATGTTTTCAAATCAAAAGGTGATTGGATCACTCCGCTACCCTTTCGCTAGAGAACAAAACTAGACAATGATCCGAAGTGGGTCTAAGAAGAACATGTCGGACCAATCTAGCTTGTGGTTAAATGACTGATGAGACAGCCAAATGTTTTCAAATCAAAAGGTGATTGGATCACTCCGCTACCCTTTCGCTAGAGAACAAAACTAGACAATGATCCGAGTGGGTCTAAGAAGAACATGTTCCATTTGGTATAGAAATTAGGTCCTTAAAAAGAGATCTCTTCCTCTCCTATTTCATTTTCTAAAACTTGAAAGCATCTTTATATGTTCAATAGGAATCTCTCTTTGTAGTTTTGATAATTGGATAGCTTAATATGATGGATTGGATTTTGGGACTTGTTTGATTCCCTATGTTAAACTCATCAAACAGGGCATTTCCATGAATGACCTTGTTTTGCAATTGATTCAATGCAGGTATGCTACATTCACTTGGTAAAATATGCAGACAATGATGCTGTGTCTCATCACACGGAAGCGCGAGGATAAAGATAGCATCGTGGATTCACACTCAGCAGCTAACCCCGGACGACACTCAGAAAAGGGTAGTTACTGCCGTCATCTTTGATTATCTATGAGCTGGTATTGCTAATTTAGGTATTTGTTTGCATGGAGAATGATTCGAGTTCGACCAGCCTTATCACCGTTAAAAGGCTTACGATTTGACAATCCGATTGCTATCGTATTTGGATATCCAAATTTCCTGTTTGGTTGTATTAGGAAATTGTACGACTATGACAAAAAAATTTGATTTTGATGTCTGGTTAATAGGAATGACTGAGAACAGTTTTTCATTTGCATATTCACTCTTCATTATAGTGCAAGAATAAGGATGCTTTGGTGGTGAAGGGTAGGAAGAGGAACATGCTCTTCTCCTTGCCTTTTTATTTTTCTTTCTCACAAATTTCTTTCTTTTTTATCGGAAAATAAGAAGGGCCTATTTTATGTAGTCAAAGGAGTTTGAATGAAAAATCTTCTGTGGGACTCACACTTTCTAGCTATCCAAATACGCATTTTTTGTAGGAAAGTCCTTTTTTCTTTGTTTTTCTACAAAGTCCAGCTATCCAAACGGAACCTTAGGCTCTGTTTAGATCCTAAGAAAATGCGAGAAAGTAATGTGATAAAGTAATATGTATGAAACGAATGTGAAAGAAAGTGAAAAAAACTTTCCTGATGTTGTTTGGATGTGCGAGAAAATAGCATGATTATTAATGAAAATCGTGTAATTGTGTGTTTGGTTAGCAAGAAAATCATAAGAAATCTGGACATAATTTTTAATTTTGCCCTTATAACATAAGCCATATTTATGTTATATCAAACCGACTTCGGTTTGGTTTGGGTTGAGTTTCTAGATTTTGGGCTTGATTTTCGTTTTGAAATTATAAAATCGAATTAAATTGATATGATTTTGGGTTGAAACTTCGGTTAAACCGAACCAAATCGAAAACCAATCTATACTCTAGTGTATATAATCTAAACCAAACCAAAACCGAATTAGTCTCTCTCTCTCTCTCCCTGTACATGTATGTATATATATATATATTTATGTCAACAATTGTAAATTTAGATGTTTGGGAAGGGTAACATAGAAAGAAGACAAAAACTTTTCTCGATGCATTTTCACACTGGTCTTGCAAGAAATAAAAAGTTCTCTTTTTGATCATTTATTTTCTCATAAAAATAGTGAGCTTCAAAATTTCTTGCATTTTCTTGGAATCCAAATGCTTCTGATTCCAAGAAAAGTAAATTTTCTCTCATTCTCTCATAATTTCTCGATATGCAAACGCTGCCTTAGGGTTTTAGAAATGATTGAAAAGGGTGACCAACCATTTCTAAAACCCTAAAAGACATATTACCAATTGAAAAGTACCATGTAAGTAATATTGAAAATGGTGAGAACCCCAACAACTCAATGGCTTAATGATCAGATTGGGTCTGTAGCCCTAAGTGTCAAATGGGATTTGAGGGCTTTAAGGATGTTAAGGGTTTTTATTAACCACAAGTAACTTGAAATGTAGAAGGCATATATGGTGAACTAAACCTCAAATTTTAACCATATAATTTGCCAAATCCTTTTCTGATCATTCACAAGCTTTATATAAGCTTTTTTCCACCATAGAGTAACATATATAAAGAAAAATAGGCTAAAAGTTATTAGATCAAGACTATTTCGACAAATTTTGTACTTAGTGGGATCTGTAAGATTTTGGATTCCAAACACAGCCTTGTCAATTTAATTGTTAAAAGCATTCAACATGGATCTTGCAATTAGAGCTGTCAACGAGCCGAATTAGCTCGGCTTGGGCTTGGGCTCGGCTCAAACTGGATCTTGCAATTAGCTGTCAACAAGCCGAACTTGAGCTCTAAAATTAGGCTCGCTAGTCGAGCCTGAGCTCGAAAAAAGCTCATTTTTTTAACGAGCTTGAGTAGGCTCGGCTCGATTTGTATATGTGATTATAAGTTTATATTTTTATATCTTATATTATGTATTAATATTAAACTCACATGCTAATGTATTATATTACATATAATAACAGTCATCAACTTTAATGTTAATACATTTGTATTAATCTAAGCTTTTTTACTTCAATTTTTTATATGCCAAACTTTTTGCGAGCTGAGCTTTTACGAGCTTGAGCCGAGCTAGGCAAAGCTCGGCTCGGCTCGGAGCCTAAAAACTTTTAACAGGCTTGAGCCAAGCCTGAGCTTTTTGCTAGAGATTTACGAGCCTGAGCTGAACTGGGTAAAACTCGGCTCGGCTCGTTTACAGCCTGACTTGCAATTTCGAGTCTTCAGCTAAAAGTATATCCATTTAATAACGTTTGAAATCATTTATGTATTAGTAAAAGTAAAGACCATTCAACGAAGCTGGAGTAGCTCAGTTGGTTAGAGCGTGTGGCTGTTAACCACAAGGTCGAAGGTTCAACCCCTTCCTCTAGCGGCATCAAAATAAATATTTTTCCACTATAATTCTTTTTTTTTTTTCTTTTTACAGGGAAGAAAAAAGGGCAAAAATATCGCACAGAAATATCAGAGCCGGGTTTCGATCCTGGGACCTGTGGGTTATGGGCCCACCACGCTTCCGCTGCGCCACTCTGATTTATTGTTAAAAAAATCGGAGTATAATTTATTATATTTCATAGTTTCGGATTTCGGGAATCCCTACAATAAAATCTTTTTGAAAAATATTTCGAAAGGAAATAAGTTGCCATAAACCGAGTAATCTTTTCATACACTTTTTGAAATGCCTTGTCACCAAATTTTATTAATGACATTTACCGTACTCCGGAACAAGCAGCTAAACCTGATGAGATACGATTATTTTTTTCTCTCACATTGTCCACATAGGGCACAATAGATCACGTAAATCGGAATTATTTATTTATTTATTTATTTTTGATGAAATATCGGAATTTTTCATATGTTGAATAAGTTAAATTCGATATTTAAGATTTTTATAAGTTAAAACAAACAAGAGAGACATTAGATTATAGGGCTACTTTTTGCCACATGGCTAAAAATGCATCTTTAAATAAACTGATAGTTATGAAGGCACAAACCCAATTCTCAGAAGCAAAAGCCTTTTGTTGAAACTTAAATCTTTTTTTTTCCCAAAAATATTTTTTGACCAAATATCCAAATTTGAAACAACATTTCTTTGGTAAAAATATTCATATCAATTCAAGTAGATAAACTTCTATTCAAAGAGGAAATGGAAGTGAAATCAAGATTAACCCCACACGGGGGTTAGCTCTCTAGCTCAGGAATGAGAGGTCCTAGGCTCCAATCCTTGGACTTACCTAATATATATATATAGTCATAGTGGATGGGGTCATGTATCCGGGGTAAACCTACCCTGTCCGCCACTAAGTGGAGGAATTAGAGGTCCTAGGTTCGAATCCTTGGACTTACCTAATATATAGTCCTAGTGGATGGGGTCATGTATCCGGGGTAAACCTGCCCTGTCCGCCACTAAGTGGGGTCGAAGGTTCCATGTCACCAAAAACTTAAAAAATATCTATATATATATATATATATACACACATATACATATATACACTTCTGCCTCATTTTCCAATTTTCACAGTTGCATTCAGCAAGCCAATATGAAGTTTTATTACAAGTCATGAATGGAACTGTACAGTCTAGTCTGTACAGTACTTGTATAGGACACATTCAAAAGATAAATCCTGTAATACACACCTGACTTCTCTGTACATTTATAAAACAGAATGAATGCCATCGTAGGCCATTAAAAGTGTTCTTGAGGCAATAGCCTGATAATCACTTGATTGAGATTGGCAACTCAGAAACCCAAAGAATGCAGTGATCATAATTAAAGACAGAAAACAAGTAAATAATTGCGAAATCAATACGACCTTACACAGTTTGCGGTAAGTCCTCGCAATCTTGAAGGGTAACAATATGACTTTAATTACCTAAAAATTTGAAGAACAAAAAAATAAAATGCCCTTAAAAATACTTATATACACTGAAAGATAATTACAGCATTTCATCATTTGGACTACTGAAAATCTATAGTTTCACGAAATGGGAGAGACCAATTAAGCAGTTAAACCAAAGTATTACCGAAATTGGCATTCAGCATATTTTCTTCTGATTGGCAAGTAAATTTCCTACATTTGCTTTCCTACGGATAATTTTCGTGCTTCTAAGCGTCTCCGAAGGTAAACTTATGATGCAGAGCGGACGCTCTTTTCTTTTCTTTTTTCCCTAAAAAGAAAATCATTTCCGGAAAATAAACTACAAAGGTTCATACCCATTCAAAGTTGGTTCCCTTTGGCACAACCAAAGCAATCAGACAGTGTGAAGGATTGGGCGAAATGGAAAGCATGGAGCATGCATCAGGAGAATAGGGGAGAATGAAGAGCAGTCTTGACCAGATGGTCTTCCCTGCTGGGATCTTGATCACTCCAGCACATTCCCTCTGCTTCAAGTACGATATGAAATCCTGAAACTGCACCATAAATTACAAGATTCATAGCTATAACAGCCAAGCACGCTTAAGAATGAAGCGGAAATGAGTCAAAGCTCTATGATGTTTTTCCACATCAAAAACTTACTTTCTATACCTAAATGCTTAATATGGAAAGCTTTATCAATTTATGAAATGGGATAACTTACGCCTTTATGATCAGCGGTGGTAGAGGGTAGCAGCCGACAAACCTCTCTCTACATCCACGAGTAAAACAAAAAAGGTAAAGATCAACTCAAATGAGCACAAAAAATTGCATGTATAACCAAACAAAGAAAAGGAACAAATTTTGATTCCAATGAATGAGATTAATTTCCAATATGAACTTAGGATTCCATCCATAATTGAAATATCATGTTCTGGTTCGTGCCCATGCCACTTATGCTTAAAATCAAGGCATCCAACACCAACAGTGCTTTTGCATTAGAT
>JAUPMG010116272.1:0-11878 GCA_031762675.1 Pachysandra terminalis | reverse complement strand
TCGATCAGCGGGTAGAGCTGCGCACACACACATGTAAGGGAGGCAATGTAGGTGGTCTTGGTCTATATCAGAAGGAAGCATGAAAATCAACTAAAATAGTAAGCAAGCTAAGCGAGTGTCTTTGCAGTCATGTTATTAAGTGGAAAATTATCATAAGCTGGTATTTTTCTTCTAGCTGAATGGATGACAAAATAATCAAATAAAAGCTCCTGCATATGATTATGAGCTCAAGATGCTATTTATCAAATTTATGGTCATCTTTAATAAAATAACCTGTTAGCTTACTCATCTCATAACTGCATAACAACAAAACTAAGTATGAAATACTAAAGCTAATGGAATGTAACTAACAAGGTTCCAAACAGAATGCAAGCTGAAGGTTTCATTTATACAAGAATATTATGTCAACATTATCAAAGATTTTAGACACTGGATCTGGGACACACACACAGAGAGAGAGAGAGAGAGAGAGAGAGAGAGAGAAATCTTCTTCAACTTACTGTGCAAACTAAACAAATTTCAGATCAAGAATCAGACCATGGCAGTGTTTCAAGTAGTCCCACACAATCAGATAATACATTTCTTCGAAATCTAAATTGACTGGATTGAATCTGTCACTGTCAGTTTCTGTTGCAGATTGGATAGATCTAAGCTCTGCGAATCACTGACCTGTACACAAACTTAAAATTGAGAGAGATCTGTTGTTGCATCTAAAGCATGAGATAAAATTAAATTAAGACAAAACCCTAGACTGAGCAGGCAAGGAAAAGAAAAGTTAATCCATAGTACCTCTAGAACAATTGTGTGAAGTGACTTTTCATTCCTTTTAGTGGAAATATAGCTAACAATACTAAGTCCTTCTTCAACCAGTACCTTTAGCACTCTAGACAGAGGCATCTCTTCCTCTCGCAAGCCACTACTAACAATAACCTCTACTCCAGCCCTACATGGATGAAACGTTATGCAGCTCGACCGACAACTCTGCAAGTTTCCCCTCTCGACGACCGGGGAACTCAAATCTGACAACCCTTTTAATGCTTCTCTCTTTTCTCCTAAATCTTGGATCTTCTTCTGCAGATGTTTAATATAATTCACAGTCTCATTAACATGATCTGATATGGATCTTTTCCCCTGCAACAACCATCCAACACCGCCATAACCCTAAACACAAACCCTTCACAGAAAAGAATTTATGTAACAAGAAAAGTGTAAAGAAAATTACAAGTTTGTTCACCTTGAGGTACTCGATAGGGAGAAGTGATCGCAGTGACGAGTAAAGAGTCGTCATTTCTTGCCTTCGTTGCCGCTCGATGTCTCTATGCATCATCTTCCTTTTCTTACTCTCATTACTTCTCTCATCATTGTGGCTGGGATCTGCTGATGACTTTCGGCATCGGATTTTATCCTGCTTGATGGGGATGAGAACACTATTTTCCAATGGAGTAGTAGATAAGAGCATGTGCTCATTATCTTGTTTGATTGTGTTTTGTTGGAAGGAAGTAGAAGAGATTTGGAACAGCTCATCGCTTTGGTGTAAAGGGAAAATCGGAGATACATAATCCATACTTTAAGCTCTCTTGTTATACCTACTTAGTTTCTATGGAAGGAAATGGGTTTCTCTCTGTCCCTTTAACAATGGAGGTTGATCAGAAGATGAGTTTGTTAGAACAAAAGATCTTTGATGGGCCTAAGTCGCCGAGATTCTCTTCGATCGGTTCACAGACAAGATGATATAAGGAGTGACCTCACCAGCTTGTTCAAAGCTAGCCAATTTGTGGGAAGTGGGCACCATACATTTATTCTAATCAGCAAGACTGACCTATATATTATACACCTAAGTGTAGTCCAACCTCTTTGTTGGGTATTAATTATTGTATGGAAGACTTGTCTTGATCACAATCATCAATAGTAACAATCCAACATAATCAGATGATTAGGATTACATGATCAGATGGCATCGATGGATGGTTCGGATACTTTACTCGTGCGAAGGTACTGTATATAATCAGAATTTTAAAACACGAGTTTTTTTTAATTATATGTACTTTGTTTATATATACACACATGAGATAATATGGGATAGGAAAAGAGGCAATAAACACCAACAGTATCAAGGAGAAGATTTTCTGATCATAAAAAAATACCTTATTTTATGAGCACTCAAGTTGGATGTGGAGCTGTTAGGGAATATTTAAAAGCTTCTTACCAAGGGAGAAGAAGGGGGAAAAAAGAAAGAAAGAAAAGGAAGTAGAAGAAAGCAACTAATAATTTTTAATGTTTACTTGCCAAAGGAAGATATGCCCAGGGTTGACCAAAAAAATACTGTGATGGAAATGATTGGGTGTAAAACATTTTGATCATAAAGTTGTGGTACTATGAACTTCAAGCCACTGAGATTTTTTTTATTTTTGTATTTTATTTTATTTTATGGTGCAGGTCCTTACAATTTGACCATAGAAATCCTGATAAATTTGAGGACCCAGATGAGGCTGTGGTAGTACTATCACCGTTCTTTTCGGTACGATCTTAGGTTAGAGTTCTATGCACATCTCCTACTGGATCATTCTTTCCAAAATTAAGGATTTTGAGCTTTGGATATATTTCTTTGTTAATTAAAACAATAAATTACGATCTTATACTTAATTCACAGGAAGCTGAATAAGTATGAACGATTTTCGATTATTATTTGCTAAATCTCTAAATTTGTTGAATTGAATTAAGATTAGGTCAATGATTAAGAAGGCTTCACAATGAAACATCCTTTGCTTAGGCATATCCTACTCCATTATCTTATTATATAATGAATAGTGAATTATAGATCGAAGAGGGAATCAAGATCATCCAAAAATCAATCCCTTTGTTGGTTGCTAGGTGAACAGGTATTATTTATTATAATAATCATAAAGAAGTCGCATACAGGACAGCAAGAACTTCAACAATGCAGAGATGTTGTGCTTCCTTTCATGTTCCTGGAAAAGTTTGAGGCTTTCATATAAGCAATTAAAGAGAATTTCAAGTTAAGAACTGTATGAAACATATGACTTATGTTGATTCTAAATTAAAAACCTTTTTCCTTCTTTTTCTTTGTTGAGAAAATGTCAGAAAGAAAAACAAAGTAGTGCCAAGTTGGTAGGAACAAACCTAGAATTATCTGTTCTTTGTTATTTTTGGACAAAATTGCTTTCTCATCACCCAAACCTTGGTTTTTCAAATTTTCTTTTTTCTTTTTTGATCAATTTGAGTCATGGGTTGTCTTTCATTATTAGTTTGGGTGTCATTCTGGATCAGGAACCAGTTGCCAAAATTCATTCTAGGAACTAATTATGAAGGCTTGTTGGTCGTGTTTGGTTAGCACGTAATAAAATGAGTTTTGGCCTAATATAGATGTTTGGCTAACATGTACTAAAATGAGTTCTGGCCAAATTTTAATTATTTTCATAAAATTCCTAGAGCTGATAATTTCTAAACCGATCTGCCAACCCGTCCAAACCCAACCTGATTGAACGAGTTCGGGACCCATTTATTAATTGGGTTGGGTTTAGGTTTTACCAACCCATCTAATTATTGCTCACTGAGAGGACTTCAAGAAGCATAAGCATGTGATCTTAATGTGATATGTTAGTTATCCACGTCTCTATCTGTAAGTTGGAATGGTGATTGAATTTGAGTCAGCATTGCATGAGGGTTTTGGAAGAGACAAAAGATGGCCCTTAATTAAGAAGACTGCCATCACTTTTGAGATGGCTGATGAGGGTACTTGAGTCAACCCAATCCAAATTTTTTGGATATTCCCATCTCAATCTCAAATTCAATTTCCTTTTGATCCCACATTGCAAATGTAAATTTGTTAAAACATATAGAAATTCATCTTAAGATACTATGAAATCAATAGCAACATGCATCAACGAAGAGCTGGGCACGTTAAAAAATAATGATCGCATTGATGTTGGAGATATTGAATTCCTTTACCCTTTCCATCCATCCTTACATTTTTGTTTTTTTCATCACATGTAGAAGAACAGCTTTATGCGATATCTATATATATATATATATAGAAAGGAAATAATTAATGTAATAGCCTACCAAACTTCATTGACAATAATTTTGAGCAGACATAAATTTGAGGGAATTGGTTAGATGTGTACTAGTAAAACCTTGGTGTGAATATGATGGAGACAGTAGACTAACTGATTTGGAATTCTGGGATACAGTTGAGTTTCCGAAAATCTGTTTCTAGAGGATAAGTTTATGGGAGATTTGATGCAAACCCTGGAACAAACATGAAAGAAAACAGTAAAGATATAAAGAGCAATTACATAGAACATAATGAGAGTTACATGCTGTTGAAGAAGCGTACATACATGAACAAGATGAGAAAGGTTTCATTATTTTTGAGAATTGGGGTTACATAGCTTTATCATCTCACCTTTCAGAATTTAAAAACTAAATTTCTAAATGCAACCCTAAAAGACAACTTTAAATACCCGATCGATCAAAACTATGGAAATAACCTCACAACTACACAACCAGAGACGAGTGTACGGTCCAAACCTGCTTATCAGTCACCAATAGAATACAAGACATCTAACACAACAGGAGGTGTCCATCATAGCATAGCTGACTTACCATAATGAAACAAGGAAAAATAGTATAATGAAAAAACATGATCACATTAAATTCAACTCAAATAAAATTCATTGTCACAGCTTCAGACGTTAAATTTAGCTTAAAAGATTTCTTATGATAACCACGTCTTTAGAACAAGAAATCATAATTTTATGAGTTAGGAACCTAGGGCATTTTATGAGTTAATTTCAAGTCTAAGATTTAGTTTAGATGTTCAGATTTCATAATAACCTATAATATAAGATAGTATATGCAGGACCTAGGTTTCTACTCCCAACTCTGAGTAAAAAGCTGTAAAATGGAATGGGACATAAAATCTGATTAAGCTCAATATGCATTTAAAGCTAGCCGATGACTTTGAAAGGATCAAAAGAGATGTTGTGAAAGAGACTAATTATTTCATTGACAAATTACTGATGTGGTAGATAATAGGGTTGGAATTACTAAGCAGTACTTGAATGACAATGGACCTTAATTTCTAGTTCATTATCTGAATATAATCATTGATTAAAATAAAAGGATAGGATACGACACCGATGGAGAACTACTTGATTCAAAGCTTACAAATTAAAAATATTATGTCAACCTTTCAACAATGCAAAACTATGCTACAAATAGGGCAGATAACTATTCGACATAGTGTTATTCAGTGGAATTATCTGTTGGAGTACTTCAGTTTTTTTTTATTTAAAATTATTTTGAATTATTTCTTAATAACCCAAATGGAAAAAAATTATTTTCTTGGAGGAAAATACCCAATTTATCATTGCAAAGTCCTCTAAGAGTCTAAATATATAGTTCATAAAGTAGTAGAGGAATAGTTTCCTAACTCAAGTAAGGAAATTACTTGAGCTTGCATTAATACACATATTCATTTTTATTTGAAAAATGAAAAGAAAAAATCTTCAATAGAAAATAATGTATTGGTGATAAAAGTGCAAACTAAGAGAGAGAGAGAGAGAGAGAGAGAGAGAGAGAGAGAGAGAGAGAGAATTATAATTTCCTATTTTCATTCCTTCTCCTTCTCAACTCTGGCTTTTTTTCCCTTCTTATCTTTCCCTCATTCATCAATCTTCCATCCTTATTCATCTCTCACATTAACTCCCATACGTCGATAATGACATTACCATTAGGATAATTTCCAAATGCTAACTTCAAATATAATGGGCTAAGTAGGAGACAATATTTCAGATATGAATTATAGTTGGAGGCAAAGATGCCAACTGATATAACTAGTAAAGTCACAAGTGTCGTACTCGCGACCTAGGTTTGGTTCCATCCGGACTTGAATTTCCCATTTTCATACAAACATCATAATTAGAGGTTCTTGTGTTTTTTCTAGGATAAGAAGGGAGGATATGTGTTTTAGATTGAAAACTTGAACTAAAATTAATATAATATAATAAGTGAAGCCAAAGAAACCAATTTCAACACATACTTCAAAGACTCCCAGAATAATGGTGAGCTTTAGATCCATTTGGGATCCAATTCTTTATCTTGGGATTATATATCCAGCACTTGTACAAATTGAATTATCAGTTTTTCTCTTCTTTCTTTTTTCTTTTTCCTTGTTCCTTATATTGTTCTATTATTCATCAATCTTTGCAATGAATGGACAAGTTTACATCTGCCAATAAAGGTAATATCTGATTGATCATGATAATCAACTTATCCATTAAAAAAATTTATCAAATTTCAATCATCTCATCACTTGAACTGCACAAGGAGAAATGATACACCATGAAGATCACTAAAACAAGTAAGCATGTGATAAGACAGCTGTGATCTTGATCCATGGATTGGAAAAGGCTACCTGTTACATTTCAATGGATTATCAAAGAAACAAATCAGAAGTTCTGCGCAAGTGATAACAAGGTTGAGACACTAATTAATTACCCGCATAATTGCAATCTTAAGTAAAGCAATCCCGTGGGAAAATCGTTCCACCACGACATGGAAATTGAAAATGCATGTTACATAAATGTATCAAAGAGAACACTAACAAGGTTCTCGATTCCTACTTAAAGGTGTGACTTGGGACATCAAATATTCACTAAGAGCAAAACAAAGTTGGGATCATGAATCAGATCATGGCCGTGTAGGTACTCGACCGGACTAGATCTGTCCGGTCAGTGGCTTCAAGTGATGGGATAATTGTGGGCAGATCTTGTTGGGTTTTATGATCTTGGTTGAGATTAAAGGAGAACTGGTAAAGCTGCTCATCGCTTTGGTGTAAAGTGAACATGGAAGATACATAATCCATGTTGTAATCTCTTTCTGTCTTTCAATATAGCAAGCGAGGTACAGAAGGAAATGGTTTTGTTAACAGGATTTGATTACAGACGATCTAGTCCCTTTTTTTTTTTTTTATTTTAATTGGGGAATAAGATCTTTGATGGGCCTAAGGTATCAAGATTGTCTGTGATCACTTCTCAAGCAAGGTGAACTACCCTAGCTATTTTAAAGCTTTTTTGAGGGCACTATACATTTGTACAAATGAGAAGGACTAAGCCTGTGTTCACACCTAATGGGACCCTATACATTAGTGTGATGTAAGGCACCTCGATCGATTCTCAGTTGATTGAGTTGATTTGATAACCCTAGCTAGTTAGCCATCACCATTCTTGATCAACATCAATGGTGGGTCCAGATTGTTTACATTTATGTATTTGCAACCATCACACTTTTTTAACACATGGGATTTGTACATATACATATATATGAAAGACAGACTGGAAGGTGGAAAGGACAGAAGAAAGAGGCAACAGCAACAGCAACAAGAAGATTTACCCAAAAAAAAGAATAACACCATCAAGGGGAAGATCTATAAATGATAAGGAACCCCCTATTTTATAAGCATTCCTCGAGTAAGTCGAGTTGTTAGGGTATACTTTAAAACAATAGAACGGCTGAAAAACCTTTAGTCCTTTTCTATCATTTGCCTGCAAGCAAAATATACATATATATTGTAAAATTTTACAGAAAACGTATTTACTCTCATTCATGTCATTGTACAAGAGATACAATAGATTAAATATAGTAAGATCTAGATGATCTTTTTACAAGTAATTAAAGTAACCAAGTGAAGATGCCTTGTGAAGACGCAACGGTCAAGAGAAGATTGGGGATGAGTTGCTCAACGGTCAAGAGAAGATTGGGACAAATCTGTCAACAGGGAAACCTTTCCATATAAGACACTGTAGCCGTTTGAACTAGCCGTTGGAGTTTGGACTAAGATCATCATATGCGCTCGATCTCAATGCGACTGATCCTTGTGTCTACGCTTGATCATGATGACCGTTTGGAGGGGTCTTGGTCCTTTCACCCTTTTTCAAGTTGGAGGAAGTGTATGAATGTACTCCTAACTTGTCCCGGAAATAACTGAATGGGAGTTTTGCTAACAGCTTTGTGAAGATATCCGCAATTTGTTGTAATTAAGGAATATATCGAGTAGTTAAAGCTCCAATAGAAACCTTTTCGTGCACAAAATGATAGTCAATTTCTATGTGCTTTGTACGAGCATGAAAGGTTGGGTTTATTGTCACGTGGAGAGCACTTTTGATGTCACAGAAGAGTTGAGGTGGTTCATGAAGTTTGATCCCAATATCTCTAAGTAAGAATGTCACCCAAACTAGTTCTGCTGTTGTGGATGCCATTGATCTGTATTCTGCTTCTGTGCTTGATCTGGAAACCGCTGGTTGTTTCTTTGATGACCATGAAATGCAGTAAGCCCCCAGATAGATGCAATATCCTGTGATGCTTCTTCGAGTGTCTGGACAACCAGCCCAATCTGCGTCACATAAACCATACAGTTTAAACGGACTTTGGGCCAAAAATTTGATTCCATAGTGCATTGTTCCCTTGAGATATCGAAGTATTCTCTTTACTTCTTCATGTCCCCTTCCCTTGGATCTTGAAGTTTTTGGCATACTTTGTTGACTGCTTGAACTATATCAGGACGTGTGTAAGTCAGATATTGCAGGGCTCCTACTAGGTTTCTGTAGTCCTTAGCTTCAATTTTCTTCGCATCTTGAGAGGTTGCAGAAGTTTTCAGGGACATTGGTGTATTGAAGTGAGAGCTTACCAACATTTTGGCTCGGGTCAAGAGATCCTTGGTGTATTTATTTTGAGATAGCGTGATACCTCCAGAGATGGGACGAATCTCCAGTCCAAGGTAGTAGTGTAGACCGCCAAGGTTTGTTAAGGAAAACTCTGAGCTTAATTTGATGATAAGATCTTCAATGAACTCGTTGTTGTTTCCTATAAGAACAATATCATCAATGTATATTAGCACGAGAATAGTGATATTTTGGTGTCGTAAGATAAATAATGAGGGATCAGTGCTGCTGCAAGCAAAACCGATATGAGTTAGATAATTTGATAGATGTTCAAACCATGCTCTCGGTGCTTGTTTGAGACCATAGAGAGATTTGTGTAATTTGCACACATGATGAGGAAATTTGGGGTCTTTAAACTCGGGAGGTTGTTCCATATGCACGGTCTCCTTTAGATGGCTGTGAAGAATTGCGTTTTTTACGTCGAGTTGCCTCATTTTCCATTTTGAGGTAACGACAATGGCAAGAACGACCCTGATTGTTGTAGCTTTGATTACAGTACTGTAGGTCTCTTCACAATCCATTCCATCGATTTGAGTGTCTCCTTGAGCGACCAAGTGAGCTTTGTAGCGTTCTATGGTTCCATCTTCTTTGAGTTTAATATGGAAGATCCACTTTGATCCTACCACATTGGCGTTTGGAGGTCTAGGTACGAGGGTCCACGTTTGGTTGTTGTGGAGAGCTTGAATTTCACTGTTCATTGCATCTTGCCATTTTGGGATTAGGAGAGCCGTCTTGAACGATTTTGGAACAATGATGGTTGTTGTTGTTGTAAGGGCAGTATGAGACTTCTTAGTTCGGAGTTGTTGATTTCTCTAGCAAGGGACGGATCCAGATCTGGATTTGTATTCAGCCGCCTTCTTGTGACCATAGTGTGTTCATTCTGATTTGTATATGCACAAGGAAGTTTAACATCAATGAATAAATTGGTGCTTAAGTCCGGTAAAACTTTACTTGTGGATGTGGAAGGGTCCGATGTAGTCGAGTGTTGCGTTTGACGACTCGTTGGAAGGTGGGATATTTGCTAGTGTTGGTATTCTCATGATTAGGGGATATTTCGTGAGAAAATTCTCGGAATGGGTCTAGTTCAGTGCCCTGTATGGAGGCACCAGTAGGTATTGCGATCGATCTCAAGGTGTTGCGTTCGATCTCAATGCGATCGATCGCATCAATAGGTAAACACAAGGATCAATCGCACAAGTAGGTGACGAGTTGATCTGTTCCTCGGTAGGTGGAGAGTTGATATGTTCCTGGTTTGGCTCATCAACGTCATATTGAGTGGGGATTGTATTTTTGCAGGTGTTCTCGGTTCTTTCCTTTTCGGAGGTGGATGTCCCTTTTTTGTATCCAAGCATCCGTTTCAGGAAAGCTGGCAACTTCTAAATTTTCCTGCAAAAAAAGGTTCTTGTTTAGGAGCACAAGGAAATACTACATGTCTAGATATGTATATTTTGTTAGAAGCGGGATCAAGGCATCTATATCCTTTATGTATAGGGCTATATCCCATAAAAATACAGGGACAGATTCGTTTAGAAAATTTGTTCTTTCCATAGTCTCGTAAATATGGGAAACACCTGCACCCAAAGATTCTCAAACTTCCATAGTCGGGGGTGCGTTTGAAAAGTTTGAAGAAGGGTGTTTTCATACTTAAAGCAGTGGAGGGCATGCGGTTGATCAAGTGTACTACAGTAATAAAGGCATCTACCCAGTATTTGAAAGGAAGATTAGCCTGAAAAAGCAAGGTGAGCCCTGTTTCTACAATATGTCAGTGCTTCCTTTCGGCTACACCATTTTGTTCGGGAGTGTGGGGGGCAGGAGAGTTGATGGTGAATTGCGCAAAGGCTTAGGTGTTTTTCAAATTCTAAAGACGACGTGAATTCACCACCACCATCACTTTGAAATTTTTTTATTTTTCTTTCAAATTGGTTTTCCACTAGTTTATGAAATTTGAGAAAGTTTTCAAAGAAGTCAGATTTTTTCTTTAATGGATAAATACAAGTATAGCAAGTGCAATCATCGATAATAACAACATAATATTTAAATTGTTGGCAAGATAATATTGGGGCTGGTCCCCATAAGTCACAATGTAGTTTTTCGAAAGCAGATTTAGAAATGTTATTCGATAAAGGAAACAGAATTTTGCCTTTCTTTCCCATTTGACAAGAAGTACAAATGGTTTTGGTTTTATTCCAACTGGAAATGTCGATCATTTTTTGAATGTAGAAATTTTAAAAACTTTGAATGGGGGTGTCCCATTCGTTGATGCCAAATGCCTTGAGGTGCTTGGTTTGTGAAAACGGCCAGTGCCTGGTGTTTCATTTTGTCACGACCCGAACCTGATAGACCATTGGGCCCAGAGGGGTCCAGATAACGACCTTCACTTCCTCGGAAGGAGAGTGGATAACGGTTGTCAAAACATAAGCGGAAGCAAATTTACAGTTCTAGTAAGATATAAGTAACTAATATTACAAGTCTAGATCTGATAAATTCTAAGAAAAATAAAGACTATCTCTAGACTAAAAAAATAATCTATCAGAGTGCTGTACCCAACCCGGTTATCTCTCGTCGACCAACTCAACGAACCGAGAGGTCCTCTAAGACCCCGATCCCCACGGCTGCCAATCAAGGCTAACGAACTTGAAAAATGGTTGCACAAAGGCATGAGCTAACTTTCCATACTTCCTCATTCTTTATTCGGGATTGACCCAGTTATCTGAGTTCACCCAACTCTTATTTGGATTGACCCAGTCATCTGAGTTCACCGTTTCTTAATCATTTATTTGGGATTGACCCAGATTAATCCTGAATTCACCATTCTTGTTCGGGATTGACCCAGTTTATTCCTGAGTTCACCCTTCTTGTTCTTGCACTTAACATTAGGGATTGACTCAGTTGTCCTGAGTTCACCCGGAACTTACATGCATTCTCTCTTCGCTAGGAGGAGTATGTTGGGTTAGCTATTCCTTCAACTCGGTCCCGCCGGTCTCCTCACAAGATGTGGATTCACATCGCTCTCATTTCATCCACGAGACGCGACCGTAAGGTCTTGGGGTACAAGGGCACACTCTTCGGCCACTGGGGCCTAGAGCTCATGAAGTGAAGTGAGAGTGCACATTAACTAAGCATACAAGCTAAGG
>JAUPMG010116261.1:0-11879 GCA_031762675.1 Pachysandra terminalis | reverse complement strand
CGAAGGAAAATAAGAGAAAATTTCAAGAACGTCACACGTTCCATCTACTAATCAGAAATTTTCTGGAAAAAAAAAAAATCAAAACAGAAGAAAAATACTGACAATTGCAACAAAGATTTCTTTTAAAAAAAAAACAAATAAACCAGCGAGAAAGACGTAAGTTGTTTTAACCTAGAATACTAAACCAGATTCAAACGAGAAGGTATAAATTACAAGAAATCGATTCAAAACCAGACATTTAAATAAATAAAAATGAAAATTTCTCTCTCTTTTTATTTTTTTTGAATTTCTTTGGTTTTTGCAGAGAAAAAAGAACAAGGGAAAGAGAACCTAACGGCTAAACGCGTAAAATGGAAAAATGATTTTTGTTTTTCTATTTCCTCTTTCGGATGATTGATTTGTTAGTTTTCAGGTCCGAAGAGGAATTCCTGGCCATAGCCTTTGAGTTTGGGTGGATAGAAATGACCAAGTCAGTTGCCATCTCAGTTAAAAAAAAACTTTGGAAGTAGCAAATGTGCTCGAAGCAATAACAAGTTTTCTTGCATTCTCTAAAATACCCATCGCGTATAATTGGTTCGTGAAATTGAAGGTGGAATTGAATTTCAATTTCCCGTTTGGTAGTGCACTAAAGAATTGGAATTCAAAATCTATATGAATTTCACAGAATTTTTATGTAGGCTATTTTTGAAGCTATCCAATTCATAAGAGGGAGACTGATAATTGTAGTTCCCTAATCCTATATTTCAAATAGATGTAACAATGGGTCAGGTTGGGTAAGGTCCTAATTATAATATATTTATCCTCTCTATTTAATAAATGGGTTATTTGGTTTCAGACGGGTCACTAGGTTTATATCTAAATACACCAACCCAATCCATTTATTATTCGGGCGAGTTTGGATCGTCTCAATTAAAAAAAGAATAATTTTTGTTAACTTGAACTTGTTGAAATGTCGAGTTGGGTCTAGAGGGTCAGTTTAGATTTCGGTAGAACTAGCAATGAATCGGGTTCAGGGTCAACCATGTTGGCAGATTTATAGTGTAAAACCTGCCAAGCCAACCCAACATGTTTATTATCCGGACGGGTTCCAGCTGACCCGATTAAAAACTTTCTATTTTGGTCAACCTAAATCCGATCAAATATTGGATAGGTTCGAGGATAGTTGGTGGGTCGGGTCATGTTTTATCACCTCTATCTTCAACCTAATAATAAAAACAAAAAATAAAATATCATTTTTTACCCTAGTCTCATCTTTCTTTCTCATCATCCCCATTCTAATTATTTTTTAAAATTTAATCATGAGAATCTCAATTCTATTTAATTTCAATTTTCAACTAATTAGAATTGGAATTACAATATCTAATGTCGATTCCAATTCTTTGAAACAATTGAATCCTTCTTTTACTTTCTTATCAATCTAGATAATAGGCGGCTAAGAAACAATGCATTTTCATGCAACCCCACAAGTAGGTTGCACCGAATTGCATTCCTTTTTGGGGATACATATCGTTTGTGGGTTACCCCGTCGCCAACTTTGTGGGGTTAACTTCGGGCTCACATCGTTTACATCCATTTCTGTCCACCCAACTGTGCACTAACAATGGGCGCATAACACGTGTTCATTGTTAGTGCACGTGATGATTGGTGCGCTAAAACTAACGGGACTCAAGTAAAAATCCCATTAAGTTGACTTCGATTTAAAAAAAAAAAAAAATTAAAACAGAAAACGAAGGGCTCTTCTTTCACCTTCGTATCTCTTTCAGATTTGGGATTGGTCACTCTCCATTTTTGTTGAGATTATTCGTCTGCAACTCCATTAGATTTCAACCTCTATTTCACTTCCTAACAACCACCGAACTCCAGCCAAACCCCGACTCGAGCTCCGACCAACACCACCCGTAAGCCCCTACGTTCTTTTTTTTTCCTCTTTTTTCTTCTTCTTCTCCCTATTCCCCTTACTTCCACCACCTGCTGCAACCTCCTCCCTCTCTCTCATTTCCTCCACCCGAACCCACTACTCCACTTTCTTATCTCGACTCCCCTATTTTCTCTCATTCCCTGCTACTCCCCTTCTCCTCCACGCACCACCTCCTCCCTCTTCAGCATCAGCAACCTCCCATTCCACAGCAGCTACCGAAGAGAGAGAAGACCGAGAGGTGATGCGACTACATGCACATTCCCTAAACAACCTCCCATTCCACAGCAGCTACGGAAGAGATAGAAGATCGAGAGGTGGTGCGACTACATGCACATTCCCAACACTGTTGAGATGTACCATTAAGCGATTGTTGGTTAACGAGATGACTCGGAGGTTTCCAAGTTGGGGAGGGATGGGTCCGGTGACATTGTCGGAGAACAGAACGAGTTGGGTTAAGGCTGCGAGCTTGGAAATGGACGGGGTGAGTGAGCCTGCGAGTCCAGGTGAGTCGGCATGCCCGGTACTGAGAGTGAGAGAGATGACTCGGTTGGGGTCGAGGGAGGAGCAGACAATGCGGGAGAAGGTGGAACAGGGATCCGGCGTAGTGAAGTCTCAGCTGGAGAAAAAATCGGAACGGGGGAAATCCGTTAGACTGTTCTTGATGGCGAGGAGGGCAGCGAGATCAACGGCGCTGATCTGTTGTTGTTGGATAGAGTGAGGAGCAAGAAGTAGCAGAAAGAGAAGACAATGAGATTTCGCACAGAACAAAACAGAGCAGAACAAGAGAGAATGAGATTTCATTTTTGCATTTCTGTTTTTCTCTTTTCGTTTTCTGTTATATACTTTTTTTCTCTTTTTAAAAAAAAATCGGAAGTAAGCTTAACGGAACTTTTACATGAGTCCCACTAGTTTAAACACACCACACATCACGTGCACTAACAATGAATACGTGTCACATTCCCATTATTGGTGCACAGTTGAATGGACAGTGCCCTAATGTAAACAATGTGAGCCCGTTAACTCCAACTCCATTTTGCTTGTTTTTCATTCAATCACAAGCCACCCCCAACAGAGTAAACCACAGGTAGCCACAAAGGATTTCCTTCCACTTTTGGCCAGCCTTTCACCCACCGATCAATCAATTATCCAAAAAAATAAATTAGCGAATAGCAAGGCTACAGTTTGATTTCGAAGAAAATGATGTAAGGGTTTCAAAGTTTAAAATACCTGACAATATTGCGAAAGCACAGGAAACTTTGATGAATAAAGTAACTCATAAGGGATTTTTCGTAATTTCGAGAAAGTAACGGGAGAAATTTTATGCGAATAAAATGGTTTGAATCCTAAGAGGTCTCAAACGCCATTAATATTGCGACACGTAACCCTCATAATTGACATCTACAGATCCGACGTCAAACGTGACAGTCATGTGTTACCCGCCATTTCCATAGTAATATCGACGCGTGTCCATTACAGTCTGTCCAGCAACCCGAGCTTGCCGTGCCTTGGAGTATGTGCGCAATGTTCGCTCTGCCACGTCATTATTTTTCTAACAATGAGCCAAGAGCCGTGCTGACTGGAGCGTAGAAGTCACGAAAATCTCATGACCACCATCTACGAACATAGCTGGCCCTCAACATATTTCCTGAAAATTATAACAACCATTTTATGAAATGTTTTTTAATTTTTTTTGTGAATATATAAATATTTAAAGTAAAGAATAGTACTATTTCCAAGCACTAGTTTCCTAGTGACAGGAACTCTTAAGTTGTCACATTTAAAATCTATTGTTTTAATAGAAAAAAGAAAGAAGGTAGAATTCATTGTATATATGGACAAGTGAGTTCCTCAAATAAGTTGTCATATATAAAATCTATTTCACTAGGTTTTCTAAATTTAGGGTGTTTCCCCATACAATCATCAACCTGTTACAAAATGAGGGTGCGTATCGTCTTGATCCAGATGGCTGGAACATCTGCTGGTTCCTCCATTGATACTCATCATCGGAAGGATTTGTTAAGTGGTCTCGTGAAAGTCACGGGACCATTATGAACACGTGGCGAGCATCGATAATAGAACCAACAGATGTTCCAAACATCTAGTCCAGACGATATGGCCCCCAAATTGAGAATCAACAAAAAATTTAAGAGAACAACTAGGTTATAACTAGCTTATAAGATGCAAGTATTTTATGCATTATCTCATTGATTTAACAAACCAAACTTATATTTGTCAATCCTTCCATTTTAGATCCAAAAATTGTCACATAGTAAAAAAAAAAAAGAATAAAAAAATATTTCTAAATAGGGAATGCTAAGATATATTGCATAATACTATGCATACTTACCAAAACAAAAAAACAAAAGAACAGCCTCCATCAATTAATTTGCATAGCTATGAGTAAATTTTAAAACTTATAATAAGCTACTTTTTAGGATTTTTGTAAAGAAAAAAAGGTTTTCCTTATACGAAATCTCAAATATAAAAATATAAAATAATTTAATTTTTATTTTTTATAACTAGATATTAATGTGATAAGAGTGATTTTGTCATTTTTTTTTAATAATAACAATAAAAAAAAATTTAATCATGAAAAACTAACTACAAAGTTTCGACCACCAAGAGCATTAAATAGTACCAACAAAAGTTAGCCTAAGTGGAAGGGCTCTAGTCGCTTAAGCAAGTGATCTCAAGTTCGAGCCCTTGTAGATGCAGCAAATTTTATTGGGAGAGATCCCGCCATGGCACCGTATCTCGGAGGATTAGTCCAAAGCTTGGGGATACCTTGGGAAACCAAAAAAACAGAGAGCATTAATAGCAAATAAACTTAGCAACAAGAAATTTTATTATATTTATCGAAAGCGAAGTGGAGAAGTCAAAAGAAAAACATAACAAGACGAAATGAAGTAAGTTAAACCATAGGTGAATCATGGCCGTAAAAGGAAGAAAGTGTTGGGACTTGGATGGATGACAGCTCTACACATTTACATATTATATATAATTGATTGCTTTTGGAAGCTTACTATTATATTATTCAAGTAAATAAAACACAAACAACCATACAGAGCTTATATTTTATCTTTTTTTTCAAAAAAAAAAAAACAAAAAAATTCAGAGAATAAAAAAGTTCGTCCCAAGGGGGGTAGACGAGTGGTAGCAACTGCACCGGGAAAAACACGTTTATCAGAATCTCCCCATTAAGGTGGGCCCATCTGACGGTCTTCAGAAAACTGAGGAGTTTGGTGTGGATTCATGAGATTAGCCCTTCACCAGGTCGTAATGTCTCGACAAATGGACCATTTTGATTGATTTAGTTATAAAAAAGTTTGTGGGTCAATGTCCTTTTCTTTTGACTAATCTGGGCCCACCCTAGGACAAAATCTCACACCCTTTTTCGCATCATCTTGTGCCAGTGATTCTTTACGTGATTGAAGTAGATACGTGACTGGATAATAGGATAACAAGTGGCTGTTTGGTCCCCACCATATATCATATGGAGTTTGCCAAGTTATGAGGGTGGAATACAGTAAGGCATATTCCCTCATAAGGGTGTTATCCAAGTCAAATGAGATAGAAGTAAGAAGGGTCTTTAGGTAATTTTGGTTTATCTGTATAAACTATAACATCCCATTAGCTGAATGCTGGTGTAATATTGTTACGGTTCATGTGCAAGAGCTACAGATGTCAACTACTACTAATACTATCTTGTTGATTGGTTATCGTCGTTGGGGACCACTTGTTTGGGCGGGCCCTGGTCTCCCCAAATCACGCCATTTTGGTAAACTTAGGAGATGGGTCCCATTTAAGTAGGTGTTACAACTGGCATGGCCTAAACTTTTCTCATTCCTGGATAATTATGTTATTATTATTTTTGGACAAAATAGGTCATGAGGAAGAAGTGTAAGCATTTCAGTTTCAGTTTGTTAGTTGGCTCACACCTTCTAATCTTGCCTAGCTGTGAATGAGCGTTTAGGGATGTATAAATGGGCCGGGTCGTGTGTGCCTGTCCGGTCCGGTAGAATTTGGTCCATGCCCAAGCACAATACGGCACGATAAGTTTATAGTACTGTGTGGGGCATTTAGTTCATGGCCCATGGCACGGCATGATTTGGCACAGGTATGGATGATTCATTGACCAGATTATAGGCAAAAGCACAAACTTGACCCAATACGATAATAATCATGCTATATGATAGGCTTAGGAGCCCAAAATTTGGCACGGCATGGCAAGATAAGACCCATTGGTGTCAAGTTGAAACTCGATCACAAAATGATCGTGTGAGAGTTGGAGCAATTGCTTCGGGGTTTCAGTTTTGACTAGGGGTGGCAATAGGTCAGGTGATCCATCCGGTCCGATCAGCCCGACCCTATGTTTGAGCAGGCTTGGGCAATTGTATGTAGCCCGTAGGGTTGGACCGAGCTTAAAATTAAGGCTAAATTATTTTTTTGGACCGGTCTTGGTTTTGTGTTTGCTTGGCCCGTTCCAGCCCAATGATCATCAAAATCTTACTAGGTTGAAGACTAGAAGTTAAAAGTTTGTGAAGCTTTTTTGTCCCACATCAGTTGGGGATCAAAAGATCCTCTAACCGATGCAATATATATAAGCTATCCTTACATACAAATGTAAGATAAGAGGATCAAGGGCTGGTCCAATGGCTTAAGATGGTAGACCAGACTGGTTCTACCCTTGGTTTAAGATTGTTTAAAAATATTATATTATTTTGAAAAAAACAATATCTAATAAGTATGGACAGACTCGAATTTGACTAATGATACCATGGGCGGACTTAGGCAAACATTGTTAAGCCCAAAACTCGGGCCGGGTTGGACTCGGACCAACATAATTATACTTGAATTTAGATTATGGCCAGATCCGAACCCGGCCTAGCCCGGACCGTTGCCACCCCTAGTTTCGACTCAAGACAGGGTCCAATTAATCCCTTGTTACCATGTACTGTGTAATGGGATTAAAGAGTTTTTAGCAGTGAGAATTGAGTGGAAAACTGCAGATGGGAAATCCATATCCATTTTCATATCAATTACCATAATGTTGCAGTCATCTTGAACACTTATCAATCGGCACAGGCCTAATTATAGTGTTTATAAAAGAACAACACTACGGACCGGTCTGTCCAGTCCAAGTAATTGGACTAGCTTGGATAAGTTCTATTGGCGTTTTAGGCTGCGTATGGCCTGGCTTCTATAAGTACTTATAGCAGATTATAGCTTATATAAGCACTTTTTAAATTTAAATATGTGTTTGGGAGCGCTTATGCGTAAGTGCTTACCCATAAGCACTAGAGGAAGGCTACCCCCAAGCTCTTATGCCATAAGCTATTTCACAATTTTAGTAATATTTTTAAAATACATATTTTGCTCCAAAATTTTTACAAGCACTGAAATAAACGTTGTTTCTAAACTTTAATAATATTTTTATAATACCTATTTTACCCCTAAACTCTCATATGTACTTCAATAAATGTATTTACCAAACACTATTTTCTTCAAATAAGCAGTTTATTGTTGTTGTGGATAAGTGCTCCCATTGAGCAACTTATCCAACGAGTGCTTATCCATAAGCACAAGCCGGGGCCAAACGCAGCCTTAGGGTCTATGGACTTGAATTTTAAGGCACGATTACATTACAGGCGGGCCTTGGACAAGTTCCATGCAATCCCAAACCGAAGTGATGGTCCGAAACGGGTCTACGATTCTGTCGTATCAGATTGGTAGACTCGGGGGTGCAGTTCAGTTCGGTTTGGGTTGGGTTGTCTCAACCCAATCCCAAACTGACATCCTTTAAGGTCAACCCATACCCAATTCAACCCGATTTAAAACCCAAACTCCAAATTGATTTTATTTTGTAAGCCCTATGCCCAATCCAAACTGCAATTTAGAATTGATTTGGGCCAGGTTGATAAGCACAACCACAACTTGAATCATATATTTGTTCTCAAACCAACTTGAATACTGAAGAGCACATTCTCTAATAAATGAAACCATTGGGTTTTATAACAAAGGGCTTATTTAAAAAAAAACAAAAGTTTAGAGGGATTTTTATAACCTGTAAATTCTAAAATTTACAGTGCCGGCATTTGTTAATCAACATATTGGAGAACTTCATCTACAACCGTTATTTTTATTTTTATTTTGTACAAAATATCAACCTTTAACAATCAGTCGGTACTATGCCAAGGTCGGTATAGTAGAATTATCTATATATTATATGTATATTATTAACCAGGTTAATTCGATTTGGGTTTTGGGTTGGGTCGGGTTACCCAAAACCGAACCAAATTAATTTGAATTGGCTTTTCTCAATCCTAATCAGATCCAAAGTGATATAAAGCCCAACCCAAACCGACCCAAAGTTGAGTTGGGTTGGTTTGGATTCGAGTTAGCCCAACCCAAGTTGCACCCCTACAGTATATATGGCAGGTCCCAATTTCAGGTAGCTATATACTCTAGGTTAGCCATGCCATTCCTCCAAATGGTGTGTCTTGAGGTGTTGCGGTGTGAATCTAGGCTGAGACGGATTCGGCCATATTTTAATTAGTCGAGCTGTTCGTTAGTTAGCACAATCACATGCTTTCTCATTTAGGGTAAAACACCATATAACAATCGATCAAGGAATGCAAACTTAAGCCGCTCTTGTCTTTATCTTGCGACCCTGTCTTTGAAGGATCCAAAGGCAAGAACTTTTCAAGATTGTTGTGTATAAAACATTCCTTGATAATTTGCAGAATATTGTCTATTTACTGTTCCGTCGGACGAGTTGTTACGTGTGGCCGGCCCAGCCAGCTAATCCTTAGTGGCGGTGGCGCCGCCCGGGAAGGTGGCGTAGCTAATTAAGCTGCTTCAGCATACGTAAAAGGGTCTCCGTCAAATATCTGTTCTGGGATGGGTGATGATTTGACTACGTAACTTGTGAAAGTTACATTAGTTGACTTCTTTAGATATTTTACTAATTAAGAAATATTCATTCAGAATGTTTCACTGAAGTCACAAAGAAAAGATCTCGTCAACAAATACGTTCATTTTTACTCCCCACTTGACGTCGAAAGTACAAGAGGATTTCACTTCTTCTTGTTTGTTATTCTTAAATCCTTGCCGGATTCATCCTATCATAACAAACCATGTCAATTTCTAATCCTTGTATTAACTAGAGAAATAACTAATAGTAGGAAATGCTTCACAAAGGATGAAGAAACTGATCATTTTTAACAACTATTATTATTTAATGCATTTCACACTACTAAACCAACGCATTGGATGCACATCGTCTGCGATGTTTTTTACGGTACCAATTACATATCGCCAAGTAAGCACAATAAAACCTAATAGAACAAATATATGTGAGTATGGCAATGTGGTGAGTGATGGAATATCTTAATTAATTCAAGGAGTGATTCAAGGAAAAGATAAAGGCAATAATAAAATATTCAACAGATGCAAGAGATTTAGAAAATATTTAAATCTATTTCTAGATTAGAGGCTAAGTTACTATATTTATCTTACGTACTCTTCTATTTAAAGTGCCATGGGTCTTTTGTACTCATCTTGAATTATCAATAAACATTTACTAAATCTTATAAATCAATTTTACTGTCTTGCATTTATCTTCTCTTTGAATTCTTCAATCAAATCTCTTGCATCTCTTGATTTTATTATTGCCTTCATCTTCTCCTCGTATCACTCCTTGAGCTGATAGGATACTCCACAACTCACCGTATTACCATACTCATATATATTTGCTCTATTAAAACTGACTACCAATCAATTTAAAATTCTAAAAGACATAAACCCTAAAAGTTTTCACCTGAACCATAATAATCGGCTATTAATTCGATTGTTGTGTGTGTGGCGGCAAGAGATTGGTACTGGTGATGAGCGAATTTAGAAATTGATTTAATTCAATCATCCTTTGACACGTGGCAATGTCAATTGTGTAATTACACGTCCAAAGACTGTAAAAATTATAATTTCGAATATTATCAGAAAGTATATTTCGAGGAAAGCCCATTCAGAGAGAATCATCTCGAAATTAACAGTATATGTATCAAAGTCCTACTCGAGATAGACCTCAAACTAATATTCATTCGAAAGAGAACTTTCGAAATATTATGTTGCCTTAGACATTAAAGGGCAATATAGGTTAACCACCTCGAGATGATCAATTCGTCATCATAATATCTCATATAAAGAGATTATTAGCATAACACTATTTTGAAGTAGTATTTCAAAATAGTCATTGTTAGGCATTTCGAGATGGAATCTCGAAATGACAAGTTTACTATTCCAAAGTCATGACACTTTTAGAGATAGTCATATAAGTGAAGTTAAATCAAATTTCGAGATAGTTACTCGAAATAATCATTATGGAAATATAAAGTTATGAATTATGAGGAAATATTTCCTGATATTCATTACTCTTCGAAATAGTCATTCGAGATGACTATTTCAGAATCATTTCTTTAAGATAATTAGTATTTCTAATTATATTATTGAAGGCATAGCATTCCTATTTCAAAGTTATCTTTCAAAATAATCATTCGAAATAGACACTATGACATTTCAAAGTCATAATGTCGTGAGTAGTATTTTGTGAAGGGAATATTTCCTGACATTCAATCATTCTTCGAAGACTCTAATCTCGAAGTAGTCAACATAGGGGGAAATAAACATTAGACTTTCAGGAATGGAGGGCCAGAAATATACGTCTTATCGAGACTCTCGAAGAGCTTGTAGCATTAAAGGACTTGAATCAATACAAGAGTAATATATCACCATTTTTATAACGCCGTGTTCATTAACTTAACCGAACGTTGTGAAAGAATTTATTGAAACGTTACATATTGAATTAGACGTTTTGGATATTGAATATTCAAATTAAAACTCCTGTTCAGTCAAACGTCTTCAATCCGTTCATGAAACGTTACAAACGGTTGAGAGTGAATCTGAAGCTATAAAAGGAGGTTGAAGCATCAGAAAAAGGGGAGGATCTCTGAATATTGGACATTCTTTAAGAATGGCAGAGCATTTGTCTTAGGAATCCTCTTTTTTGAAATTAAGAAGTTCTGTGATGTCTTTCTGTACATTCCTGACTGATCTTACATATTTCTCTTTTGTTTAATCTTTAGCAAAAGGAAACCTTTCCCTGGAACGGTCTTTATTTGATTTAGGCCAGTGAAAGCAAGTATTTCGAATCCTTTGATTCCTCAAACCTCCATAGTAACTTGACATTTTTGATCATTTACCAGTTTGTGCATCACCAGTACCACAAGAAATATCCAACTAAGAAAATCGCCGACGATTTTCTTGCCAATGCATCTCAGGTAAATGGAGTCTTTAATATCTAAACAACCATTTAACTCATCAATTCCACACTCTACTAGCTAGTTATAGTTAACATCACTAAATCCTATTTTTTTTTTTTGGTAAGTGAATAGACTGCTCAAACCCTAATATTGCAAGCAGTGGAT
This sequence comes from Pachysandra terminalis, assembly GCA_031762675.1. NCBI lineage: Eukaryota > Viridiplantae > Streptophyta > Magnoliopsida > Buxales > Buxaceae > Pachysandra > Pachysandra terminalis. Next base: position 479 of record JAUPMG010116261.1, on the reverse strand, counting down.
CGTCCTATGGATAGATTCTGGAGCAGATTCGTAAATCTTGTGGAATGTGTCATTTGACAATGCCTTGTGCGCTAAATGATCTGTTGCTTCATTGCTTTCACGCCAGTTGTGTTGGACTTTTACTTCATTATTCCTTAAATGAACTAGACTCTTAGTATGGGAAATGATTTGATCTAGATCATTAGGATATTTCCGTCAATGATCAAGCTTGAGTCGCCTTCAAGAATAACATTCATATCTAGATAAGCCTTAGCTAGTTCCATACCCATCCATGCACCCCCAAGCTTCAGCTTTTGATATATATGGTGCACATACTAAGCCTGAAAGAGCCACCTCGAAAAAACTTGCCATTACGATCTCTGATAAGACAACCGGGCCGATGCTGTAACGACCTAAACTCAAAAAATTTAATTAGTCCTTTTTATTTTATTTTATTTATATAATTTTAAATTAATATTAAATATTGTATTTAAGTTTCA